>CATIWJ010219003.1:0-19080 GCA_949640765.1 Croton laevigatus | reverse complement strand
GTGGAAGTCTAATAAGTGTAAATTGCACATCAAAAAAGGTTGCTAAGCCAGTTTGTAGCAATCAAGTGAGTGAAGTTTTTGGGACAAAGCGTAAAACGCACCCAATCAATTATGTAAATTTTGAAAAAAAAAAAGGTTAATTTAATAGTAATTATTTTGTGTGATTAGTATTTTTGCATTTAAATAAAATTGTTTTGTATTTGTAGTTCTAGAATGGTATGTGGGGGAGTGAGGCAATGTAGTTGATTTCATTCTTTCCTTCATTACGTATTGATTCACACACACACGGTTTCTACTTGGTTTGTGATTCTGTCTAATTATTTTTGAATTGCTTTTAAAAGTATGGGCGTATTTAATTGTCATTATACGCGTGAATGTTTGCTATTCTTGAGGCCAGTTCTTTATTTGCTACAAGTCTAGGTGGTACGGATACATTTTTGTTGATGGCCATTACCCTTAAAATTTGGCTTTTTTATGTTTTCAACCGCATACGGCAAAGTCATGAAAAAATAAGACTATATTTAGAATCTCCGAGTTGAGAGTTTTTCGATGACATATGATATGTTAGATTTCATCACCGTTAATATTTTTCGGTGACAGGCAGTGACGACTAAGGTCTCTGCAATGGAGGTGGTGGAGATGACCTGATATGTTTCAATTTTGGTCCCTTATATTTTTTTTTTAAAGTTTTCATGGACTTATTTTGTGTAATATTGATTTATATTGACTGATATTGAGTTATATTGATTGGTATTTTTGATATATATATATAACTTATATTGAGTTAAATTGATTTTTAAATTGACTTATATTATGTTGTATTGATATCATATTGATTAGAATATTTACTTATATTGAGTTATATTGAATGATATTGACTGGTATTGAGTTATATTGACAAATATTGATTTAATTTTTTGGTGAAGGTCACCAGAAACTGACTCGCCATAGCGGCGACATTTTTTCCGACCACCTGGTAAAGTTTGAAAGAATTAGAAATTATATTAACAAATATTGACGTATATTGATTTTATATTAATTGGTACGAGCTATATTAACTTATATTGACAAATACTAATTTTTAATTTTTCTGTGAAAGTCACCGGAAACTGCCCATCTATGGCGGCAGCTATTTTCGCGGCCACTTTATAAAGTTTGGAAGAATTATAATAATAAATTGATTTATATTGCTCTTTGAATTTTTAATTAATTAATTAAAATAAATTAATATCTTTTAACAAAGGGGTAGTCTTGAAATTTTTATAAATATATAGGCCTGCCTAAAGTACTATTGAAATAATTATAAAAGATATGTGGTAATTTGTTCATATGGAAAGTAGAATATTTACTATTTTACTAATTGTCCCATAAATGTATATATACAAAATCTGTTCATTTAATTTTTGTTTAATCAAAATTAATATATCACGGTAAAATAATTTAAATAATGTCATTTTCTTTTTTAACTTACCTAAATAATTAGGTTACCCTTAAACTTTTCAATTCTTTTCATTTTTCTAATCTATGCATTATTCCTTCATCTTTGTGTCTCTGTTTGCTTTCTCATCGTGTCTCTCATTCATCATCCTTTGCAGGTATCTATTACCATTCCTCTGTCATTCACTTTTTCTCCTTCCTCATCTTCTTCCATTTCTGATTTTTCATTATCACATTCAATAGTTAAAGGAATCTGTACTTGAAGATTAATAGCATGTGTGTGAATGTTAAAAGAGAACTGAAAAGTGACACCAATTGACTTCAATGGAGAAGAAACATATTGATGAATATACATCTTGATTTTTTTTTTTAAAAGAGAAATATACATCTTGATTAAGTTTATTTGATTTGTTAAAAGTAAAATGAAAGGAGAAATTGAATTTTAATATAATCCAGTAATTTGTTGAATAAAATCATGCCAGGAGCTTTATTACTATTTATATTTTTCAACACCCCATATGTTTTAAAATACCTAAATGAAGATATGTAAAAGGAAGAGGACAAATCATTGAAAATTAGTTTGCTAACTATTGTATATATTTTTCTTTCATGTTTAACTTTTTTTTGTTTGATTATTTTACTCTATTCATATGCATTCCATGATAATTCATTTGTAGAATAACATAATATAGGTTGGACGTACTAGTAGTATATATGTGTTAGGTTAATTAATCATTAGGCAACTTAGGATAAATAAGATAAACGAATCAGAAACCTGTCATAAACTATTAGCCGTCTAATGAAATTTTGGTAGATTTTGAAGCATCATTAACTCACTGTAAACCAATTTTCAACTAGCACGTGTTTACACGCGCAAGCAAACTTTTTAATGTAGGGTGGTGGTGTTTTTCCCACAGAATATAGTATCCAAGCCCTTGCCAAGTGTAGCAACCATAGGAAACCTTTTTTGGTGGGCATATAGTCACGTTTATTAATATATATAGGGTCTATAAGTAGGGCTGAGGCGGGTTTCTTAAAATCCATCCCATCTCACTCACTAATATGGAGTCCCGCTTGGCGCTCCGCGGGTTAGATTTTTCGGATTTAGATCGGATTGGGCATTTAGTGAGTTTATCCGTGGGTTATTTATTTTTAAAAAAAATTGTAAAGGAAAAAAAATATATAAATATTTCTTATGCATTTAAATTGTAAAATAAGTTCAATTTAATTATATAGTCTATCATATAAATTGAACAATTCAATTAATAAAAATAATACTTACTACATACATATTGAAACTCATTTGATTAATTAAAATATAATACAACTCTCACAAATATAGTGCAAAATAACTCAAATTTATATGTCTATTATTTATGAATTTCAAATATATATATATATATATATATATATATATATATTTTATAATAATTTTTATGAGCCAACATATTCATTATCATTTATAATTTTTATTCTTGAGCAGGGTTAGTATACTACAATCCGTACCCCCGCCAAACATCTAGCAGGCTTTATTATTAAAACCCATCCCGAGCCCACACTCCAACGGATAACGTAAAATGTGCCATGCGCAGGTTGGATTTCAAATGGTTCCCGCCGGATCGGGATAAATGATCAACCCTATATATAAGGATATAGTAGACGGTGATCTTTGGAGGGGGAGGTGGCTACGATTTTGGAGATGAATAAGTGGAGTCGTATATACCGATATATGGTTCATATATACTATATATCGGTATATATATGGTATATATATGGCTCATATACACCATATACCGATATATAGGGCATATATACCATATACCGGTACTGGTTATATTTGGTGTTTTAATCCCTGTAAAAATAAAAGGTTTGTGATTATTGTGAGATTTGATTTATTTCAAAAGGGGTGATAAAACTCATTTTTTGGATGAAGCACTTGCCGATCTTTGTTGGTTTTATAAAATGATTTTTAGAGTTGTTACCCATTTCAGGAATAATTTTTAATTTCTTTTGAAGCACAAATTTACTCCATTTTATTATTTTAAAGCAAACGAGGTCTTTGAACCAAAAGATTTGGGGTAAGTGAATTAGGTAAGTCGCTTTAGAATTTGTCGAAGTGACTTTTGGAAAACTAGCCTCATTTAAGTTATCCTAAGCTTTCTAAACCAATTTTATTAAAAAAACCCTTTTATTAGTGAGACTAACATCATTCAAACCTAAGTAAAAAATAATTAATTGCTTTCATTTAATCACTCAATTGCAATTATAAATAAGCATCATAATTGAGCAAAGGCACGGAAATTAAATAGGAAAGTTACAAAAATTGCCTAAAATACATTCTACCCTTTTTTAAACCCATCATAAACAATTCCCAAACCTAACATGCACAATACTATCACTTGGTCATGCCAAGAGGACCCCTACTATGCCATATCCATTCATTCATAAACACATAATTGCTCACAAATTATTTTATTAAATAACAATTAATAAACATCCTACACATTTATTCTGAATGGTACATACATTCATTGCTAATGCAAGAACCTAAATGAATTTAAACATCTAGTAAGGAGATCTAACAAGATCTAATACTTATTGGCTTTGAAATTCATAAATTGTTTACTATATAATATTTTTTAACAAATTTCAAACTCACACTCTTATTAGGGTTATAGAGCTCCTTGGAGTTCTAGAGAGTGTCGTAATGGCACAGATGTCCACCGTGTCGGCAAATATGGATGCCATGATGGAACTGTTCCTCACTTAGTTAGCCTTACACTTAAAAACACAATTTCAACAATGTGAATCTTATTTTGGAGGTCCTGAAAGACTTGGAGAACAAGATCAATACTTTGACAGTACAAATGTCTACCGTGACGGTAAACAGGAGTGCCGTGATGGCACTATTTATGCCTCGAGGAATTCCAGAACAAAGAGATTTTGCAAATCTACCTTTAAAAGGAACAAAAACAATGATTAGAAATAAAAGTACGAACCCCAGAAACCAATAAATATAGATCTATAAAGATCTAAGTAATAGAAGCTTAAAAATGTAATAAAAGTAAAGAGATTAGTTTAGGGTATTACCTTGCCCTTAAAAACACTGAAAATCTCAAAAAGAACCAGCTGCTGAAGACTCATCAAAACAAATAAGCAAGCTAGCTTGCCCACACTCCAAAATACGGCATGTGACGCCTCAGAAAAAGGATGAGGAATCATGCCAAACGACGCCTGCTGCATGCCGAATGACACTTAGTTTAGCGCGTGTCTCCGCCGAAATGACGTAAATTTTGCCTTTAGAACTTAATTTATCCATCTTTCTTGAGACACCCGAAATTCTAAGCCTCTAAAAGCCTTTTCCATCTGATTTCTAGCCTATTTATAGGAAAATAACCTTCTAAAATTATATTCTTAACCCCAACTAATTAAATTAATTAATTAAACCCCAAAATCCTATTTAACTACTAATTTCAACCCAAGACCAACATGTATTTTCAATTAAGCCCTTGAATTAATTACAGATTTTAGAATAATAAAATTTAATAAACATTTTTTATTTGTAAAAACATAAAAATAATAAAAATGACAAAAATGTTCCTGGAAACAAAGTTGAATTTAACAAAAAAGCTAACTTGTTGGAAATACAAATATTAGCCCATGGGACTATTAAAATTAGGGTTGAGCATTTAATTGATTCGATGGGGACCTATTGAAATCTGACCCGAGCGGGGTACATTTTACCCGATCAGTTGGAGCACGGGGCGAGGATGGATTTTAATAATAAAACCCGCTGTGGATTTGGAGTGGAGACGGATTTTAGTATATCCACCCCGAACTCACTCCGCTCAAGGATAATATTTTAATTTTACTGATAACTTAAAAATTCTAAATGATAACGAATAAGTTGGTTTATAAAGATTATTATGAAAATATGTCTTTTATTGAAATTTATGAATAATTAATATATAAATTTGAGTTATTTTGCATTATATTTGTGAAAGTTGCATTATATTTTAACTAATCAAATGAGTTTTAATGTAAATCATGAGTTTAAACTCTTATCATAGCAAATTTTCTTTCATTCACTTTTTTAAGTAGCACAGTGCAATTGATATTTAGTTGGCTCATGGACCTAGGCACCTCGGGGTTTATAAAAAAAATTGATGTTATTAAATGAATATTGCTAATGTTATGTTATTATAATAAAATTAATAATATTAATTTAGTTGCAGTACAAAAAAAATTAGAGTTGATAGCCTAGTTTAGTGATTAGTGTGCTATGTTATGACCTATTAGTCAAGTGTTTTAATATCCATTCGGGCATGTATAGATACAGGAAGACTACCTCTTATTATGTGACTTATAGGTTAAATCTTTTGATTTAATTTGAAAAAAAAAAAAAACCTACCTTGTTGGCAATACAAATATTAGCCCATTGGACTATTAAAACGAGGTGAGGTAATAAGAAATTAGAATTTTTTTTGGAAGTAGTAATCGATAAGAAAATGAATGAAGTGCAGAAGAACTGAAGATAAATCTGAACTGCAAAAAAGACGTTGCATATAGAATCTGTTAAAAGGTTACGCAATTGATGCTTGTTTAAATATAGTGTTCATTTCTAGGTCAAAAAAGGATACAAAGCTGGACTTGCTAATTTTAGCCAACTTTAGAAGCAACAACACATGAAAATTGCCAATTTCTTTATATTTTTTTCCCTCCTGCCTCTTAAAGCTCAGTAACTTGTCATATCAAATTGAAATGCCACTGCACTGTCCACCACCGGCCACCACCACCACCACTACCACCACCATAATCTAAAAGCTGGGTTTTGCTTCAAATTATAAGAAAAAGGAAATTCCCATAATAGTAAAAGAAATATACTTTCCTTTAATTGACTGTGAAAATGAGGAAAAGTGTCTGTAGGCATGGAGACAATAAGCAAGCAGGTGGGTTGAGAAATGAAGAAATAACACTCTTGTGTTGGTGGTGACTGTAATATTGTCTCCCCTTTCTTTGGCTTCTCCTGACCGGAACCTTCTTTACTCTTTCCTTTCCTTTCGTTATTTGTACGGATAAGTAAGTCCTTTTTCCTACAAAAAAAAAAAAGAATTCATTCATGACATAATTATACGTTCATTTTCTTGTGTTGCGGTTCAATAAATATTATAGAAATTATGTGTTTGTGTAAGGTACCATCATGTTTGTTACTCAAGATCCACGATTTCAATCATCTTTCTTTCTTTTCCTGTCTTTTATTATTATTATAAACAAATATCAAAGCTCGCCTCAATTTAAATAAAAATCTAACTTTGTTAAATTTTCTTTAATTTTGCAATTTTTATTATTTTTTTAAAGGAAATTTTATTAGTAAATAATCAAGTAATTTGATATATATATATATATACAACTAATTAATTTTTAAATTTACTAGGCTGACCTATAAGTACTAATATATGGTAATGTTAGTTTATTAGTTATCTTTCAATGTAACCACCAATTTTGTAAACTATTTTCTATTTTCTCGATAAGTGTCTCAACTCTCACTTTCACAAGTATTAAAAAAATGCACTTATTATATTAGAAATATACAATTTATTTATTAAATGACTCATATACCCTTCACTTAAATGTTTGTCTAATTTTCAAAGTCTATTATCTAATAATACTTCAGGGTATAAAAAAAAATTATCACCTAATTTCGTTATAATTTAGAAATATAACATTTATAATTGGATAAAAGTAAATGAAAGTTAGGACACTTATTTAGGGACGGAGAGACTAAGTTTTTTAATGAACCCATAGGGGTATTATGTGATTGTAAACTGTGTTCATCCAGTAGAGTCAAAACTCCAACAATACGCACCTAAAAAACATATGTCAAGTCGGTTATAGGAATCGAACTTTATCATGGGCAAGCGAGTTTGGAAAGGAGCCTTGAATTATTAGAGTAGTAGTTATTCTCATTTAATCTTTTTTGAAGAAATATAAGCTTCACTCATGGCTGGTTACTACTAAGAGATAAATGATTACCTTTATAATGCAACGGAATGACAATTACTTTTTCTTTTTTTGAGAAATTTTCTTCTTGAGTTTAATACAAACTTATTATTACCATAAAAAAGTAATTTTAAAGAATAATTATTTCACTGTGCTTCATTTTTTGAGAATGCAGACCTTAATAGCCATTTCTTTAAACCATACTTGCATTAATGTTTTCAAATGAATTTCCCTTGTGGTTCCAGTTTTGCACTGAGCAGAGGAAAATTCAACAAAAAAAAAAAAAAGGTGAACCTGACAAAGGAGGTAAGAATTGAGAGGACAAGTCAAAGGGAAGCTTTCAAGCAAATCTCCCATCTCTTCATATTTTTCCGATAGTATAAAAATCTTCCCACTCTTAATTTGTTATATATTCAACACGCACAAAAAAAAGGTGGAAGTTGGAAGAGATAGAAAAGACATTGGCATGGATGCTGAACTATCCAAATTCGACTAACCATCCTTATAGATATACACCCACTCTTTAGATGAATAAATTGTGTGCGTGATATATATGCCAAAGAAAAAAAAAACAAGCCCGCTGAACATGACCACGAAGACAATAAAACTAGTTTTCTATCAAATTTTAATGCAGTTAATTTTTTTAAATAACATACACTACCACAATAGAACAACTTTTTTTCTTTTTTAAATATTAGATGTTCAAACATAATAATAATAATAATACTCAAAAAACGAAAACATCAATACCAATAATATAAAGTCCGAAGTCAGACTGCAATAAGGTCCCATCTGGGGTCAGTCAAATTTCTCATCTTCAATCTTCTTCCTCCTCCTCGTGCTCCTTAGTAGACCGACTAAACAAACTGTCAGTATTTGTTTAATTAGTTTAATCTAATATACTAATTGTAATAATAAATTAAACTCATTCTTGCTGATGTTTGCTAAGCTTCAATCCATAATTTGGCCACAAATTCTCTGTCCCATCACTCATCAAGAACCTAAAACAGCTATCGTTCGCTACTACTGCACTAGAGTTTGCAGTTTCTTGATTTTCTTGTTCATTCATCTCATAATTTGATGCATTGTACATTGCCTGATCACTTCTTGGATAATAACTGCAATTTCTTGAATTACTGTTCTCCTTCCTTTTTTTGGCTACCTTTCTTGAAAAATTACTCATTTTGCTGCTTTCCCATTTCTCTTTGCACATTCTTGCACTTCTTTGATATCCCATACCACCCATTTTCGCTGCTATTTCTTCCCATAACGCTTCTTTTTCTTCTTCTTCATCCTCTTCTTCTCCTTCTTCTTCAAACCTTGACTCTGAGCAGCTGCTTTTCAGTAGCATCAGTTTTGCTATTTCCTCATCACTCCAATCTTCACTTTCTTGGGTTTGGTTTTGAATTTCTTTTCCTGTTAATTTTCTCAAAGTATCCATTAATGCAGCATCTCGAGCTTCAATCCATGCTCGCTCCTTTGCCCAAAACTTGTGCTCCCTATCTATTCTTGCAGTTTCATTTTGTCTCCATTCTTCTTCTCTTGCAAGTCTTTCTTGCTCTTTCTGTTCAAGAGTCTTTGTCAATTTATCTAGCCATGCTTCTTGCCGATCCATTAGCTTTTTCATTTGCGAATCGATGAATTCCTTAATCTTACCTTTCCAACTCTTTCCTTCTCTTCTCTTCATTCTCTTATCAATTGAATCATTCTCCATCAATGTGGCCGTGCTTAAATTGTTATCCTCATCAGAAGAACAAGTGTCGAATTCGGACGAATTCGAGAGGCTAAGACTATCACAAAGCTTATTTTGAAGGTGTAAATTGGTTTCTTGATTATTAGATTGAGTAGAACAAGCATTGTGAAATGGAATATTAGTTATAAAATGGGTTTCAGGGATTGAAGCAGTATTGCTTGTCTCTCCATAAAGAGCTTCAAGCTGTCTAAAGAATCTATAGTGCTTACCATCTTGTCTTCCTGCTTTACCTTCTTTAGTCTTCTTGTAATATTTGTACAAATTTTCGAACTTTTCTCTGCATTTTTTCCCACTTCTTTGGTATCCATGCTCCTCGCACATTATCCTAAATTAAATTAAAAAAACAAATAATAATTTTTCTATTAAAAAATGAAACTAAAAAACCCTATCTAGATTCAAATGTGAAATATCCAATAAAGATCATGCGATAATGCGGTTATGATATATAATTTATATTTTTTTGTTTAGCCCAAAAATGTATAAATGTAAGTGTAACTATTCAATTTGATTTGCTAAACAAACGACAAAAAATTATATGAGGTAAAGTTGGTATTAGTAAAATGGCAGCTAATAAGCATCTAAAAGGTCGGCCATAATTCAGGAAACTTGCACCAGAAAGAAGGGTACAGATTTTCAAATTGGAAAACAAGTCAGAACTGAACCTATTTACATATACATCAATAACCCATTTGAATTCAACTTCATACAACAAAATGAAAATAACACCTGAGTCTTCTGTTGCTCATGAGCAGTCATTTTCTCAAGAAACAAAAATGAAAAGCAATTTTTTTGTTGAAAAATTTTAGAGAGAAGCTCGACTTCCTCCCTTATGATTATCATTATACCATCAGAATAAAATAGGATTTTATGATAATCATTATGTACCATCAGAATAAAAAATTAAAATCTTTTTTTTAAAGGGTTTGTTAGAATATTGTTCATCCCTCAACATAAAAGTGAATGATTGAAAAAATTAAGAAAAGAAAGAAGAAGAAGAGGAGGAGATATTAGGTAGGGTAATGCGAAAAAATACCTAGAAACTTCATCCCATAAAGGACCCTTTTGATTAGCCTCTTTAAACTTTGAATCAAGACGAGATCTGATCTCAAGAAGTGTTAAGGTTTCTTGCCTAGGCCATCT
The DNA here is from genome assembly GCA_949640765.1 of Croton laevigatus. Taxonomy (NCBI): domain Eukaryota; kingdom Viridiplantae; phylum Streptophyta; class Magnoliopsida; order Malpighiales; family Euphorbiaceae; genus Croton; species Croton laevigatus. The sequence goes on along the minus strand of CATIWJ010219003.1, from coordinate 8,750 downwards.
TCCAGTTCCTCCATCGCAACCACCAAAGGAACCTGCTTCTGTTTCTAACCCACTCAGTGTAGGTGTAGCAGCAGCAGCAGCACTAGCAATAGTAGTGTTACCACTACTAGCAGTACCACCGCCGCCGCCTCCACCGGAAGGAGGTGGAGCAGCAGCTGCTCCCATGCAAGGAGGAGGAGCAGCAGTATCAGAATGAAAATCGTGCAAACCACTAGAAGCCGCACCGCCGCTGCGAGGCAACAGCATCATCATATCATAGTGGTGGGTTTGCGGTGGCAGATTCCGGTAGAGGTCAGGTGGCGGTGGTGGGTGTGGGATTGATTGGAAATGGTGGGTAGGTCCTCCGCTAATGAATTGGCGGAGATCTATAGTGTACTGATTATGGTGAGTGTGATCTTCCATTGCCATTGAATCTTGAAAGAAAGAGAAGAAAGAAAAGAAAAGAAAATAAGAAAGAAAGAGAGAGCGGCAGAGTCGGATCGTGTCGTCCACGAAAAAGGTCGAATTTATGCACAGGACAATGGTCCCAATGTCTGTATATCAAATATGTCTGTCTGTAAGTTTATTAACTACGTATTCCTTTCTCTCTTAGGTTATGTTTTGTGTTTCATATATATAATAATTTATGTAAGTTTCTTCTACATATATAATATTCAATAATGTTAATTAATGGATAACTAAATTTATGTTTGGTAAAAAAAAAGGATAACTAAATTTATGAGCTTAGTACAAATTTAAATTATTTGATGTTACTCTCTTGAAAAAAAAAAACAGAAGGAAAGAAAAAAAAAGAAAAGAATTTGATGTTGCTCATTCAGTTATACAATCTTAATTTATACCCCTCCATATGCAAATACAAGTCTAATGTTCATATCCCCACCTCCAAAATATAAGTCTTTTTACGAATTTTAATATGTACTATCTCCCTTACTCAAACAATATCAGAATATAACATTCAATTAGTCTCGAAATAAATGTAATTTCCTGTAAAATAAAAGAATAAAATTCTTTTTTTTTTTATCAATTTTATCCTTTATTTTTTATTTTTGAAAAATTATTTTTATTTTAGATACCTTATCACTATTGTAAAATAGTAAATTTATTACTAAACACCGCTTATGAAAAACGAATATCACAAAATGACATATTTTGAAGGTCTAGTGAGTATTAATTACCAAAGAAATATTATAAATATACATATATTTCAATATTTATGAAGTATTTTAAGCTAAGAACATTACTATCAGTTTAAATATAATTGAATTACAAGTTGAATGAATTTTTGATTTTTTTTTAAAAAAATATATCATTACAAATAAATATATATATTTGAAGATGGAAGCGTACGAAATATCCTTTTAGGTGTATTTTTAATTTAACAAAATTTTAAGAAGTCTTTATTGGTAAAATGACAATATTAACTTTATTTGCAATTGTATGTCCACAAAATCTATAGCAAGGTTACAAATAAATATTCCATCAGCTTCAAATTAGTTCTATTTTCCTTGGTGCCCCAAAATAGAGTCCAATTTCTATAATTAGTTTTGAATATTTTTTATCTTTTCAACTATACCCTTAATTAAATACTACCTCTATTTCAAAATTATTGAGATATTTATTATTCATTCTTTTTTTTCCTATAATTTTCTTTCCATTATACCCTAAAAAGTAATCAACTCACATCCACTCATTATAAAAGTGGACCCCATATGCACTAAAAATAAATTACATCCACTACAAGACAAAAGGTAAAATCGTCATATTTCAACTAAAAATACCAAAAGTCTCACTTATTCTAGAACAATGATTTGCCCTAAAAGCTCAATAAAATTGGAACGGAAGTAGTAGTATGTTTGTTATAATCCAAAACTAAAGGACCGTGTCTGGCTTACAGCCGAACCAAAATCTAACCATACAAGCATGAATGATATAATTCAAAGTGATTCTAAAGAATTTAATAAGCCTAATCCATCTTAAATGAAACACTAATATGATTCTGCTCTCGGAAAATCTAGATCCTCCAACATAGGTGGAGTTATGATAAATTTTTATTGTTGAGGTCCTCGTCTTTTGTTGTCCAACAAGTTATAAAAACTATAATCTAGTTGAACTTTTTGCAATCCAAAAAGGCACTCTCCTCCATTCTTTACCATGTGTACTCTTTGGAATATAACCTCAAAGTTGCCTCTTCTCCGAAAAACGCAAATCATTTTATTAAAAATCTGGCAAGTAAGGGTTGTATAGGATTAATGACTTCTGGGCAATACTGTTTTAATTTCTTAGTTTATTTTGCTTTCTAAGCAGTTCTTGTAGTACTCTATCCACATTATAAATCAATGAAGTTTGATTATAAAAAAAAAAGTATAAATCAATAGTTCAATATTACTAAGTTCAAGCTGCAAACTAAATCAATAGTTTAAACAATGCTATGTTCATAATCTTAAGCTAAAAACTGAAATGTTCTAAATTATTATTAAAAAAGGGTTTAGATTTTAGCCGGACAAACAAGACATGTTCAGAAATCTCTATGTAAGAACAAAAACATAGAAATTAAATTAAAGCACAAATTAATTCTGTCAACACCTTAGAAAATGGTTTGTGAGGGAGAAGATCGAAACTGTTGAGCAAATTAATCTGCAAAATGATCTATAGGGGTGAGAGCACTTTATTAATAGTAATAACATATATTGAGGAAGTTATGTGTCAATACAAGTAAGGGAAGATGAGGGAGAACAACTCCCTATCTATTACACGAGTAAAGTTTTGAAGTGTGCAGAGCTATGGTGCCCACAAGTAGAAAAGGCAACTTGTTCTAATAAGTTCAATCCAGCTAAGGCAGTATTTCCAGCTCATACCATTTGTGTTATGAAAACTTTTCCTTTGAAGAAATTGTTGTTAAGGGTGAAGTTGTTAGGTCACATGGTAGAGTGGTCAATGAGATTTAGGGAATTCGACATACATTATGAGCCATGAAAGCACTTAAAGCCCATGTATTGGCAAATTTTGTGGCAGAATTCTTATGGTGTGAGCAGGGCAAAGGTAGTTCAGAAACACCTGAGGTGGAAAAAGCATATTGATCCCTCTGAGTATAACAGGTGGGAGATGTGGATGCATCTAATCAGGGAGGTGCTGGTATTGGAGTGGTGCTGAAGGGACCAAGCAAATTAAAAGTTAACTATGTAGTCAAATTGAACTTCAACACCACTAAGAACGCAACAGAATATGAGGCCTTCATTGTGGGGCTATAATTGGCAAAAGAGGTAAGTCCCTTATAGTTAACCTGTCACATCCTAAAATATTAAAGTCAAAAATACAATAGTAATCCAAGCATAGAAGTGCATTGTGGAATATTAAGAAAATAAAAGCATTACAAAAAAGAAGTAAATGCATGGTAAAAGAAGAGTAAATGAATTATAAACATGGTAGGCATATTGTAAATAAGAAATAAACAAGTGGTAAATATAGCAAACCTATCATAAACAAAAGGTAAACATGTTTTAAAAGAAGAGGAAGTAAGAAATACAATTGTAAACGGATTGTAAATATTTTAGATAGAAAATAAATGCGTTAGAATTTACTACCTCCATTTTTTTCATTTCTTTACATTTCAAACAGCATGCTTAGGTTGAACTTTGGTGTTGATAGTTTGATGGGTTGGGTTAGGTAGATTAAAGTATGTTTAGGTTAGTTATAAAGCATGATTACTGTAGTTTAGTTATATATAAATAATATTTTAATCCACCTAATCCAACCCATTAAATTATTAACATCAAAGTTCAACCTAAGCATGCTGTTTGAAATGTAAAAAAATGAAAAAAACGGAGGTAGTATTTAGTAAGAGTTAAATAGGAGTAAGCGAAATATGCTTAATGGCATTTTCATATAAGTGGTCAAAAGGTGGAAATTGATAATAAATAGATTTTATAGATGGAAGAATAATTCAGGAAATAAATATATTGTAAATAGATCATAAACATTATATAATCAGGAAGAAAATAAATTAATATTTGTTTGATTAAATCCAAACATAATTAGAAAATGTGAAAGGAGATTCGGCGATAAATAATATTGATAAATGTTGTAAAGATTAAATAACAAATGGTAGCGACTTTTCGAATAGTAACGACATTTGAATTAATAAACGAAAACGTATAAGAGAAATTAAATGTAAATACGTAAATCGAGATATTAATGTAACTAGGGATTATGTAAACGGTAAATTAGTAGAATAAACAATAAAATGATGAATTTGAATTAAGAGTATACAAATAAGTATTATTATTAGCAACAATAAAAGTGATTAATAAAAAAGAGACAGTTTGATAAAAAGATTACGCCAATAATATAATTGTGTTTTATCAAAGATTTAATAGTAAAATATGTGCGGTAGATAATTTAAGTAAAAGGTGAATATTATTTCCAATATTAGAGACAAAAAGTATAACTTAAAAATTTACGTACAAACACACATTAGAACTCAAATACATGTAAATAAAATTAAAAAAGCTATGAAATTCAAGTGAGATGAAATGAAAATGTCAATAGGGTTGCAAAATTCTAATGAGATCATGAAGAGAAGGGCAAATTGAGAAAAAGTAAATGAATGATTAAAAAGTAATTGTGGGGAGAAGATGTTAGAATTTAATAATAATAATAATAATAATAAGAAACGGGAGAAGAAGATGGTAGAAAAATTTGGAAAGAGGAAACGTGGACAGTGAAAGAAGAAGGACAAATGGAAAATTTAAAAGGCAAAGCGTGGAGAGCAAGAATGTGAGAGTCTATAAATATATGCATTAAAAACAGAGGAAGGATGATGAAGAAATAAACACAAAAAAGAGGAGAAAAGGAAGAAAACGAGAGAGAACTAGGAACATGACACAAAGGTTTCGAAATTCAAATATTTATTTGAATAAATTAAATAAAAAATATGAATTTTGAGAGAATAACCCGATGAGGATTCGGCAACGTAGCACCACCGTCCGGTGTTATTTTTACAAACTAAGACCACTGATCGTTGCTAGAGGTCTAGTGATCATAAAGGAGATGAGAAAAGCCGCAGATGGTGGCTGGAGCATGAAGAACTGTTCGGATCACCCATCGACCTGTCAGGTCTGTTCGGGATCCAAATGAAATAATAAAATCTTCTAGTGATCGGACAACCATTCTAAGGCCACCAACCGAGCTGGCTCGCCAAGAGAAATAGATCAGAGTGTGGTTCATAAATTATTATCTCCAAAAATGGGAACGAGTCTCTAAAAACGGGGAAGGGGCGGATAACCTGATCTGCAGAAAGTCGAGTGAAGGAGATGACTAGAACGACGTTGTTTTACTTATGATTAGGGCATTCTGATGGTCACTCAAAACGGTAGCATTTTGAGTGAAACGCACAAAATTCACGTATTTCTGGAGAATCACGCGCACGGCCCTAGATTCATTAAGACCCAAATTATTACAGATATGCCCCTGAACTTATATTTTATTTCATAAATGCCATCCAGATTAGTTTTTAATTATAAATTGAAGGGATAATACAAAAAAACTCCTTATGTTTTGCACCCTCTAACATTTTCCTCCCTGTCTTTTATTTTTTGGACAAAAAACTCCCTACTTTATATTTTAGTTGACATTAATGCCCTTCTGTCTATTTTTCTATTAAAATAAGGTAGAAGGACCAAAATATAATTTTACATGCCCATTTTACAAAACTGAAGAACTAAGGGACTGAAATGGAAATTGCCACTTCTTCTTCAACCTTGAACCTTAGCCGGCCCACCATTTTCGTCTGTAAGATATTCAATGTGTAAAAGATCTGAAGAAAGAGGAACATCCAGATGCTAAGAAAAGGAAGAAATATTCGAATATTAGAAGGGAAATACGTATTCCATTATATGAATGTCGAAGGCTTTCTTCTTTTGCAAATTGTACAACTCCTTTTATTGGTCTTTAGACTTCTTCTTCTTCTTCTATGAATAAAATCGATTTTGTAGTTGTTTTAGCCATGAGGAGAGGAGAGTTGCTTGTTTAAGGGGAACAAAAATCTACATTTTCGTTTTGGTTTTTATTCTAAAAAGTTTTGTTTTAGATTTGCTTTTCTACAATTATTTAAAAAAAAATAAAAATTAAACATTTACAGCCAAATAAGATCACTGATTTTTTTTCTTATAACTTAATTTGCAAGGGTCTTGCATTGTTACAAAACTCCACTACTATTAATCTTTAGCTCTATAGCTAAGAGTAAGCATAAGAAAATGGAAAATAGAAATGATATTAGGTTGAAGAAGTAGTAATTTCTATTTCAATACCTCAGTTCTTCAGTTTTGTAAAAGGGGCCCGTAAAATTATATTTTAGTCATTCTACCGTTATTTTAACAAAAAAAATAGACATAAAAGCATTAATGTGAACTAAAATACAAAGTAGGGAATTTTTTTGTCTGAAAAAATAAAAGACAGGAAGAAAAATGTCAGAAGGTGTAAAACATAGGGAGTTTTTTTTTATATTATCCTTAAATTGAATTTATTTTAGAAAAATAATTAGTTAGGGTTATTAATTAATTATGAGAGTAGCTTAATTTGAATAAATATGCTATAAAATAACATAAATTATTTATGGGCACTGAATAATTATTAGATAGAAATTTAATGGAAACAAAAGGTGTTAAATGTTTAAAAGTGATAATTTATGTTAATATGTAGCATGTGTGTGTTAGAGAACTAATACAAAATATATATTTGAATAATATAATGTAGGAAGACATTGTGTATATGGAAGTTTATATATGCCACAAGTATCACATATTGCATATGAAAATTTTCCTTCCATAAAACTGCCAATTTGATTAGAACTACCCCAACCACATCCAAAACCTCTTCCTGATCACTGACCTGACCTCCTAGTACTAGCCACTGACGTAGCTTGACTTGTTCCTCTTCCTGCATTTCCCTGATTCTGAGTGCCTCTCTGATATCCTCTAGAGGAACCTCCTCACCTGGACTTCTTCTTGGAAGACTGGTAATTTCCTGGGCACTTTGGGTCTACCCTAGCTTCTGCTGCCTTCTCTATCTACAATTTCTTTCGTCAACTTGTATCTACTCAAGTTCAAGTGTAGCAAACACCAGGCTGGAAAATTCTCTAGGAGGCGTATTTACTAGCTGGACTTTTATTTTATTATTCAACCCCTTCTTGAAATACTTGAATCATTCCACTTCATTAGTTATCATGTTTTTTGCATACTTACTAATCTTGGTAAATTATCGCTCATATTCAGATACTGTCATCTGGTTCTGCTTCAAATATAAAAATTCTTTTCTCTTTGAGCCCAAATAAGTCTCTGTAATGAACCTTTTCTTAAACTCCTTTAAGAAAAATTCGCATGTTCTCTGTTCTGGGGGTACCCGTTGTTGTACGGCATCCCACCATGCATATGCCTCTTTCATTAATAGTGAGGTCGCACAAATTAACCTCTCCTCTAGGCTACATTACGGTTGGTCTAATGCTCTAGTCGTACTTTCAATCCAGTATTCTACAGTTGCAGAATCTTCATCTCTAGCTGTTCTAAATTCTTAGCACCATTTTTCTAATTTTCTCAATTAGGGGTCATCGCTCTCGTTCCATTATAGGAGCTGCTACTGGAATTGGTGCTGGTGCTGGTAGTGGAACAACCCTAGTAATTTGCTGTAATATAGCTGCCATCCATCGGAGTATGTCATTCTGACCAGGTGGTCCAGTCGCCGTTAGCTCAGGCATTGTTTTTTACACCTTTTCAGGCTCTACTGTCTTAGAGGCATGTGATTTTACTTTCGCTTCTATAGCTTGCTGTGATTCTTGAGACATCCTACATTACACATATATATATTTTACTTCAGTATAGCTTGGTAGCACTTTTTGATCCTATGTGGCATATATATAAATTAACAGGTTTTATATAAATAGGCAGGGTTTTATTTATGGGATATTATAAAAAAAGTCCCTATGTTTTCGCTCTAATAACATTTTCCTCCATGTCTTTATTTTTTCAGACTAAAAACTCCCTAATTTATTTTTTAGTTAACATTTTCCTCCTGTCTATCTGTTAAAAATAACGGTTGAAGGATCAAAATATAATTTTATGTGCCATTTTGAAAAAAACAAGAAATAAAGGACTGAAATGAAAATTTCCTATCCTTCTTCCTCTTTCTTCTTCATCGTCTTCACCATCAGAGGACTAAAATGGAAACCGACGAGCACTATAAAATGGAAAATCATGAAGGAAAAACTATTTTCCCTTTCTTTTGACTGTTTTACTCCCTTTCTCTCCCTTCATATTTTCTCTTTCTTCTTGTTCTTGCAATTTTCTCAGAAGCCAAACACATTTTTGCTGCAATTTTAACTTCTAGTAATCAAAGAAGGGAGCAAATGAAATAGTTTTGTTTGATGGTCTTCTTTTAAATCTCTATTTGATATTGCAATATTCTTTCTAATGTTATATCACAAATTTCATACAAAACATTTGATTTAAAGATGGATCTGGACTTCTTTGGGAAAAAAGAAGAAAAAATCTGAATCGACGAAACCATAGCCATATTTTCTCATCATCAAACATATCCAAACCAAAAAAATCTGAATTGACGAAACCATAGCCATATTTTCTCATCATCAAACATATCCAAACCAAAAAGAAATCACAAAATGAAAATAAAACCCCAAACGAAAACAAAAATCCCAAAAGGAAAGCAAAAACGAAACCATCAGCCTTCATCTTCGTCGAGCG
>CATIWJ010218984.1:0-21979 GCA_949640765.1 Croton laevigatus | reverse complement strand
TTCGAGAAGACAAACTTAAAGATAAGGCAGAAGAAAATGATATGACTTCGAGGCGTAAAAAATAATTTATGTACAGTAGAAGATCTTGACTCTCAATAGTTACATACAAGTATTTATAACATAGAAAAACAAGATGCCCAGGATGTGTACATATGCATCGGCTGACGTGCGCGTATTATATCTCAAGTAGGGTAAAAATCAGGAAGAGTGGGAAATCATTCCTTGAAGAAGTCGGGCGATTCTTGTGGTTAATCCCATCATTAAGGCCTTAAAACCTCCATGTTAAAGGCAATGGAAGAAACCAAGAATATCAAACTTTAAACACCCTAAACATATCTACCAATTAAAACTAAAGAACATCTATATAAAAGGGTTGAATCTTTTATAAAGTACACATTCTCAATTGAATATAACATTAGTTATGGATGGATGTGTTTCTCACATAAAATAAACTTTTTTTATCATTAATTTTTATTTGGGCTAATGCATAATTTGTGCCCAACGTTTGGCTAAAAAGTCATTTGGCTCTCTAATATTTGCAGAGAGTCAGTTTACTTCCTAACATTTTAGAAAAAGTTAGTTTTTTATCCCTAATAGGTACTCATATATTTGTGCACGTCATACACGCACTGATGTGGTAATTTTTTTCTTCTGAATATTAAATACTATAATAATATTATAATATAACAAATTGTATTAGTAAATATATATTTCCCTTTTTATTAAATATAATATTTATTATTTTTATTCGAATTAATTATATTTGGTAATTAAAAAAAAATATACTATTTTTTTAAAACTTGTAGTGTTTATTTTATAAACATATGATTTCTATTATAATATATAAAATTAAAAAGTCATCAATAATTTTATTATTATTTTTTTTAATTTTGAAAAATAATGTTAAGTCCTAGAATTAAAATAAAATTTTTATCTAACTAGAATGAGCAATATTTTTATCTAAAAGTAACTTCTGTGTAAATTTATTTAAAATTTAGGTATTTTTAAATATGAATTTGAAATTTAAAGACTAATATGTTATAATTTTTAAAATTCAAGTAGGTTAGTTGAAATTTATCTAAAAATACGTGACCATCAATTAAAGCAACAAAATTGAATTAAACGATATGTGAAAAAAATAAAAAAAATGAATTAAACGATTAAAATTAGTGAATAAAATAGACACAACCACACCAAAACAAAACCTCAGCATCCATTAAGCCAACACGATGTTAGCTGTTTACATTGCTTATTCAAAAAAGGATGACTAATTAATTCAATAATAAATAGAAAAAGCTAAAATAAAAATTAAAAAAATAAGCAGCAGCCCCTTTGTAGTTTCTAGGGTTTCCTTCTCCCTTTAAATCTCTCTGCTCTCTTTCGCTTCAGGCTTCTTTTCATCCAACTCCTTCTGCTCTCTTCCACACAAACAATATTATATATATCAGATCAGATTAATAGAAATCGATTAAAATCTTTAGTGCTTTTGGTTAAACTTTTCTTGTTTTAATTTGTTTTTGAATGAAATCTGATCATATGAAGCGATCGAGGAAATCGAACAGGGTAACGTGGGCTGCCGGTGTTAATCTTTGTCAGGTATAGCCGCGATAATCTTCGATAGAAACTTAGTTCTTTAATTTTTTTTCTCTGATTATCTTCCCGTTTATATTAATTATTGGATCTGGTTTTAGATTATGTGCAGATTTAGGGGATTAGGTTTTTAATATGATTTCTTAAAAATTGAATGATTTTGTATTGAAATCGGTAAAAGATATTAATTAATTAATTCATTCATTCATTCAAGTTTGAGCACCGGATTCCACCGTTCGATTTAGAGATCGAGTGAGTTGAACGGCGAGAATGGTGCTAAAGAGTAGTTTGATCTGCCTTCTTGTGTTAATCGATAAGCGATTTGCATTAGATCTATATCGCTCATTCGCAAGAAACACACGGCAGGAAATTTTATTCAACTTTCTCAGAGAAAATTCTTGTTCCCAGATCTTAAAGGATAAGTAATAGATCATTTTAAAATTTTGAACTTCCAGATTAATATTACAAAGATTATATATATTAATCTAATAATATTAGAACGTTATCTAAATTCCCATGAATTAAAAGGATAATCTTGGGGAAAAAAAGATGAAATCTTCAACAAATTTTGAATAAAATCAATGTTGGAGGCAGAAATTCAATTTAACATTTATTTTTTGAATGGTAACTGTTCCTTAATTTTCTATATTTATGAAAAAGAAGAATTAAGAATGATTAATCTTTACATAAGAGTAAGAAAGTAAATTGCAAAACAAGGGCACATAAGAGGAACTTATGATAAGCACGGCGTTTAAAGGTTTATATTTAATTGTATATGCCGTGAATATGTGAATTGTAACAATTATGTAAAGTAAAATTACAAGGAATACATCCAGAAATATGGAGAAGTTATTACAAATGGAGCAGAATTATTAAAAATAAAAAAAGATTTTCAAGAAATAGGGAAAAAAATGTAAAAGAATAATAAGAAGTTGTACTGTAAAAATCTATGAGACACTGATTATTGAACAAGATTTACAGTACAGAATCCGAACTGATAAATATTTTGTACAAAAAGAAGAAAGGAAATCAACTGAACACAGTATTCAGTACACTGTGAACGGATAAAATCAGAGGAACTCTGTAAATTACAGAATCGAACATAAGTTTATTGCATCATAGTTTAATTTCTTGGACATAATTTAGCATCATCATGTAAAATATGTGTCCTATGTTAAAAAGAAAATGTAAAATATCTGTCTGAACGCAAATGACATTGATGCGATAATAGCCTTTATCATATTGTCTTTTGAATATTCATTTTAAACTTTTGGAAGTGCTTCTTTAAGGAAGTGCTTCCTGGATACAATTACATGTAAAAAGCATAAGAATTTCTATATGCTGTGAACCTGGAATTCTGTTGCTTTCTCATTCAGAACTATCTGTAGACTTTGATTGAAGTTTGTTGCGAACCATTTGCCTGTTATGCTCCATTTTCAGTTGTTAATTATATACTATAATATATTTAGATCATACTCTTTTCAATCATAAGTAATATTTATGTATATTATTTGGAATATACTCTTGTAATTCATAAGGAACATATTTATATTATTTGGAATATTTACAATCACGGGATTTTGTTTCCTTGGATGTACAAATATAGTTCTTTTCTGGTATCATTCCATTAACCTTTGTTTGTATTGTTATGTCAGTCTGTTGCTTTGCATTGGTGTTTAGATTTTGAGGTATAAGAATTTGATTGGCTTGAAATTCTCCAATAGTCATTGAAGATGAGTGTATATAACATATTTCAGGGAAATTCTTGTCTGCACCCACCTTGTACCCAACCGATCATATGCAGTTATTTTAAAATTTTGTTATGGTGGTGTGGAGATTGATTAATCTTATGGGTGTACTTTGTGTGACTTTGCTTAGGTAAAACTATTTCTGACGGAGGATTGCCCTTCGAAAGTTGGGTCGCAAGCTCAAGGTAACCTTCAAAAAAAGAAATCATGGATGATGCATCCTGCAAATGCAAATGCCAATGACTTCAATGATCTCCCCCCTGGGTTTGAAGGATGCTTTCCTTCGAGGGTGGAATCATCGCTTGTCCCTACAGTCCAATGGAAATGTCCTCCCAAAGTAAGTTTGCGCTATGTTTTTGTTTAAAATTTCAGCAGCTACCATTCTAATTTTAACCTCAAACCAAATGTTACAGAATTGTTTGATGAAGTTAATTCTTTTTTATCCTGTTTGTGTTGAAACTTGAAACAGCTTGTCATGAGTTGTGACTTGCACGTTGCAGCAGGTGAAGAAAGCCAGGAGTTAAAGGTTCAAAAAGTTAGGGAGATGAGAGTGCTTGAATCTGTATATCCTCGACCTTCTGCTATTCCTCCTAGGTATATATTTCTTACTCAACTAATTTATCAATGCCAATTTGACGTTTTCTTTTGAGTAAGCCTCACACATCTTTTTCCATATATAGCCCCTTTATTCCATTGGACGTAGAAGAGGAATATTATGATGATAGCTTGACTCCGATCATTCCTCTTGAAGATGAGGCAGATATAACCGATTTATCGGCACAATCAAACGCCTTACAGAAATCTCCAGATTTGTTACCAAATTCTGAACTAGAACCGTGTACAAACACGAAAGCAAACCATGGAAGATTGCCTGATACAGGTGCTGATCTTGTTGCAGCTGCTTCTGCTGCAACTACTGCACTAGTGAAAAGCATGGAGGTGGGAAGCCAAATTGACACCAATTTACTCATTAAAATCTTGACTGACCCAAATATGATCGGTAAATTGATCAATAACAAGCCATCACCGGTTAATGTGACTACATCACCCATGGTTCCCAATCCTAGTGACGGAAATTTGCATAATAAATTTCCATTGTCAAAACCAGCTACTGTACCAGCTTCCACTTCTGCTTTTTCCTCGCCAGTGTCAGGCTTTTCACAACCTGCAACTACGGTGCAACCAGCAGCAATTCAACTGCCAATCCAACCAGCAGCAATTCAAATGCCAATCCAACCTGTTGGTTGGCCGATAGTTCCAAATTTGGTGCAATCTGAAGTAAAAAATGTTGTTGCTCAACCAATGGCAGCAGCAGCAGCTCGAGTAAAAGACGTTAACTACATTAAAAATCTCATTAGGGAACATGGGACTGAAAAGAAGGAACCAATGCATAAACAAAACTATAATACTAATGAGATTCAGAACTTAGAATTTGCACAAAATATGAATCGGAGAGAAGGTAGACCCAAGTTTCAGAAGGCTTGCACGTATTATAGTAGTCCAAAGGGTTGCAGAAATGGCTCAAGTTGTCCTTATCTACACGATTTGCCATATCAGTTTCAGTTTCAAACAATGGAAGCACCATGTCCTAAGAGAATTAAATTGAGCGGTGAGATTTTTGGGAGGACATAGTTTTATATAAAAGAAAATTACTTTGGTTTAATTTGAGATGTGCATAGAAATTTTCACCCTACAAAACTAAAATTTATTCATTCAATTCAATTCCTTTTTGTTTTAAGGGTTATAACTTGGTTTTCTATTGCCCTTTGGGGGAATGGGTGATATGATTCAAAATTTATGATTTTAATTCTTAAAAGATTCCGGCCGAAATAATTACGTGAACTCTGAATTATGCCACTTTTTGACATAAGACCTTTCGGTGAAGTAATAAAATGAAACCCCTAAATTTACAAAAAGTTGTAACGTCTTATTTAATATATCTAATGGCGCATGTAATAAATCAACGGAAGACGCATTAATGGATGTGCAAGCTGTAAAACGGCGTCGTTTTGAATGAGATTAAGCAAAAGAATTAAAATTCATGGACCATTCTAAAACTTATAATAATAATAATAATAATAATAATAATAATAATTAAAAACATAAATTGATCACTCCTCCCTATCCTCTCTTTTTTTTCTTTTTTTGCCGTTTCCCTTTCCTCCACAGCCAAAGAAGAAGAACCACTACCGCCGCTCCTCTGCTTGTCTGACCGGCGAACTAAGATGACCAGTCGACTCCACTCACTGCAAGCTGTCATTTGATACCCACCTTTCTATTGATCTATGGCTAGAACAGATTATCCCCCTCGTCCTCCCCTTATTTTCTTTTCGTCTTCTTACGTTTCTCATCCCTATGTGGCCGAAGAAGAAAAACACCGTTGCCTCTCCTCCGCTTATCCGACTTGAAAACAAAGACAACCCCGCCTTGCTGCTGATTTTTGGTTGGAGAAGGAGAAGTAGACTGGTCGGATTTTAGACATGCTTGGGTTGGTTGGATTATTCATCTTCAACCCTAAATCAATTCTGCAATTTCATTTGTTCTTGGGATTATTTGTACTATCTGTCAATTCATTTTCTTTGGTTTTGCTTACAAACGACAACTTCATTTCTTCTTTTTCTTAATTGAACAGCGTCCAACAAAAGTAGTCTAGGCAAAAACTAAAATCTGAAATTGCTATTGAATGTATGCTTATTGAATGATGAAATCGTAGACAACGCATTGTTAATTGAAATTTTCACTGAAATTGCTTTTGTGCAGAGTGCTAATTTTGTTGCTCTATTTTTTGGTTTTGACTCTTAACCTGACCACTGCAATTAAATTTAGGAGTAGAGGGTTCTGGATTTTCAAAAGTGCAATCGCGTTTTTTGCCGGAGGAGTTCTATTTCGATTTAGGATTTGTTTTGCTCTCTTCTTCTTGTAGATTCATATGTCTCAAGGACTAAAAACAAGAGAATTTGACTGAATCATGGTTCACCTTGGGTTAAACAAGAAGGACGATCCCTAGGGATAGACACCTAGAAAAAAGAGAAGAAACAAAGGGTGATGCGTTGACAATCACTCCGATGCTTAAGTCAGTAAGTGGATCGTCCAATAGAAAGAAAGGAGAATAGAGTAGAAATATTACCCGTAAATGGAGAATCATCGAGATATTTATAGTGGAGGTTTTCTGACAGTTACTTGCACGCTACCTTGCCGGAATAATTGTAGCAGCGGGTAGGTTGGAGACCATGCCAGTCGCAGAGATTGTCAGAGTAGAGTATGGGTTACCTGGCCGGTTACCCATACCACCAGCAATTATTACCAAAAGTATGGCGCCTATTGACCAAAAGACGATCCTAGGCATCCTACCAAGGACAGTTTGACAGTTCTGCACAAGGGACGATCCTCAAGACCCAGGGATACGGTCGACACTTAGTAGGATGGGCAATGTATGGGAGGTCGATCCTTTTCCAATTAAGACCATATCCTTTGCTTCGTCTTCTATTGACCAAGGTCACAAAGGGTTGACCCGTTAGACGTCATATCATCAATTCAGTTGAGGTTTTTGGAAAGGGTAGCTATAAAAAAAAAATCTGCAGTAGCTGGTGTAGTTTCATTTCTGAATCATGTATTTGAATCCTACGTGTTTGTTTAATTTTTGATTTTGTAACTTCAATTTTGTTGATAGTGAACTACTTTTATACCTGTTGTTCTGTTTGTTTGATTCTATGGGAAATGCTCTTTGTTCTTATTCTTTGATCCATCATAAGATAATCGATGCAAGGTTTTTTGCTTTCTTCTTTCTTTAGATGTTTTTAATCTCACTTTTTTTTCTTGCTTGTTTATTATCTTGACAATGGTGGTCGGAAAGGAAGAAGGGAAGGTGATGGTGATGGTGATGGTGGGGGGTGGTGTTGATGAAGAAGAGAGAGGCAGAAAGTGGTGGTGATGGTGGTAGTGTTGTGATGATGATGAAGAAACAGGGTGATGATGGAGGCAGATTGGAAGGATAGGAAATTTATTTTATTTTGCTTATTTTCCTTTCAAAACGATAACATTTTGAAGTTTGCACACATATTGAATGTTCTATAAGTTCTGTTTTGCCCGTCAAATATGATACTCATATATAATTTTTGATTTTTGGTAAGTTTAGGAGCTTAATAATGTTATTACTTGGTCAAAGGGGTTTAATGTAAAAAAGGGTTAAAGTTTGTGGGCTTTGGCCGAAGATTCCCAAAACATAATACGATTGTAATTTTAATATTTTTTCACACATATATGAACTTTCGAACTAATCTCCTATCCTAAACTTGAAAATTTGAGGAAAAATTCGAAAACTAAAATAAATTCCATAACCTATTGTTCTCAATTATAGGTCAAATTTCCAAGTTTGATTCTCATGATCACACATACACACATTAAGACCCGTATGTTATTCGAAAGGGAGAGAGAGTTCTAACGTGAAACTCACAATATTAACTTGGTCGTTAATTGTCTATATTGTATAAAAAAATTTCTACATCAAATGTCTAAAAAAAATTAAAAAAAAATATGTAGATGTTATTATATGAAAATCTTTATTTAATCTAATAGAATTAAATAATTAATAATTTCTATTCTTATAATATAAACATGCATATTAATCTGTATCACTTTAAAATTTGTAAATTTTCTATTTGATTCATATTTTAATATAATTACTTCATTAATTGGAGTTTTTTTTTTTTTTACATAATTTAATTGTAAGTTATTTAGTTTTGACTTTAATAACTAAATCACTCTGAGCTTTCACAAATATAACAAAATCACTCTACTTTGAGTTTTGTTATAAATTATTTTACATATTAAGATAAATACTAATATTTTTAAAATTTTTTGAAATCAACGAACAAATTGCTCACAATCATAAATATTAGACCAATAAGTCAATTTTCACTTCAAACCCTTTTTTTTTTTAATTTATTTTATTTCATGCCAAAGAAACAAACAACATTTTGATATTTCATAAGAAATAAAAAATAAAAATTAATTAAATAACACTTTTTAGTAAATAATGATATATGTTAATATGTCTCACTATATATATATATATATACACCAATATATTTCTATATTTCATAAGAAGTAAATAGCTAAAAGCTTTAAAAATTAATCTAATATCAATTTTTACTACATATATTGCTATATAGCGGTATATATTAGCATATACTTTTATATACACCAATATATATACCAAAAAGTATTAGCCAGTCCAATAAATGTAATAATTCTAAACTATTAGTTCATTCATTCGATCGATTAGTTCATTCATTCGAAAGCGGGATTAAGAGTTGTATCAAAATTCAACATAAAATCCCTTATCACAATCTGATCAAAATCGTTCCAAAGAAATTATCAGAAAATCTGATCCCAAGCACTCAAGTTCAGGCTAGTCTTGGGAAACAATGCTTTAATTCGTTAAAACGTTACACAATAAGATAAGAACCCGTGATGCAACTTTATCACAATGTGACAGTAACCTGAAAGAAACCAAAAGCAAATAATATCTTCAAACTTAATCGGCCTGCCTAGGACCTGCAACAATCAATCGATTTACCCAGTTCTCATGATAATGTGCACTCCGCTGTCGGTATCCACAATATCACTTATATCTCCCACTTTAAGTGCAAATGTTGCTTCTTCAAAAGGCTTCTGCATCTGACCCCGACCAAACGGCCCTGAAAACGATATTTGCACAAATATATTTAAGATCAAAGGATGGAAAAATACAGTCATGCATAAAATGAAAATCATCTGAATCATATTATGTGATGATTGTGAAATACTAAGAATTTATTGGAAAATGGATTCTATTTAAAGTTTATTTACAAATGAATTCTATATACATGCTTTATTTGTTCCAAATAAGCACTAAGATATATCAACAAGACAACAAATATATTTCAGCTACTTTGGCATTGGTTCTGCAGAAAGCATATTTTGGGTTAAACCTAGGAGTAATCTTGTAGACCTACGAAATAGCATCGCAATATCTATACAAAGGTGCTGTTCAACACGAAACAATAAAGAGATTATAGCACATCACGTCACTAAAGTTGAAAGGCCCCCCAACACTGAACAGCAGGTCATTTAATAATTTTTTGGTGCATAAGTACAAACTGCAATATCAACTAAATGCAGCCCAAGGATCAGGGAAAAGTGGCACACTAAGAAATTTAAAAGGTACTTTGATCTGAATCTGAGTTTTAACAATTTAGATTCCTCGAGTGAATTTTGCAGTTATAAATATTATTTCCTACTCATAATAATCTAGTAATAGTACATCTTGCAATTTGAAAATGGACCAAAGTTCAATATCCACCCATACACAAAATTCAAAACATTCCATCATTTCCTATTTATGAAGAATAATTATTCTGAGCATTCTTCACTGGGAACTTGTATCTTCCAGTAAAATATTTCCTATCCAGTACTAAATTCGCCTTATCAAATCCCATTTTTGTCTAGAATCTGTTGCTTTGTGATTCCTGAACTTTATTATAATCACTATATATACAAAGAGGCAGAGCTTTGAGGCTGTTGGTAAAAGAATCATTAGTTTGGTGCAGTCTAAAGCATTACATGCCTAAGTCTTCCTCCCTTAAATCTCCTCTCTTCCTATTTTCTTTCTTATCAATTATAGTACCAGGAAGCATTCACATCATAAAAAATTGGAAAAAAAAGCTTTTCTTTTATTCTCCTTCCATCTTTCTCCAGTTATTTCAAACAATCACAGTACTGAAAATAAAGGGTATAAATTTAGAAGCAATCAAATAGAGAATTAATTACTAATGGCAACATCTTGAACTTATTCTTAAACTAGGTGTTAAAGGAGAAATGAAATTTTAATCGCAAATCTCAATTCATTAGTTGCCACCATAACGCTCCCTCGCCTTTTCTTTTAGAATACGGAACACAAAAATATAGGAATTCCTGATTGAAGAGAGAGGTTGAGCATCATGGTCAGGCACTTTAAACTCTCTTAACATTACCATCTCCGTAAAGAAAGACTCAAGATTTACACACCACCTCACAAAGGAAAGGGTAATATCAATAAGATTTCACAGGAGAAAAACCCATGAATGCTTATGTATTGCATTCATTGGAAACTTTAAGTCTGTCTTAAAATTTCAAGTGAATGGTAATTTCATAGAATATTGACAATTGAATCAGAACCAGAAGCTCAATTTAAGAAAGTTAAAAATCAATACAATACACATATTTTTTTAAACTCGATTCTATATACATCTTCAAGACAGAAAAACCAAATAGACATTAAACCCTAGCCAGCCACTAGCTTAAAGTTCCAAATCTAATTGAGAAATAAACTCAAAATTCACAAATCAAACAGCCTGCTCTAAGGCTTAGAACTTTTAATTCAATTCAACCAAGCAGACATAACTAACCAAACAAAACACTCAAGGATTGAAACTAAATCTCAGATCTCGAAAACACCTATCACTAAACTATATAGCTATATTAAATGAATAAAAAGCAAAGAAAAATATCTCACCGAGATCGCCGCCGCGCTTAGCGGAGCTGCAATCGGAGAAACGAGAAGCGATATCCTCAAATTTGGCCTTTCCTGAAACGATATCTTCGCGGAAAGCTTTCAGCTGAGAAACGGCAGCTTCTCTGGTGGTGTTCTTGATAACTCGACCTTCAGGATCTTTCCAAGAGGCCTTTCTTCGAGAACCTTCGTGCTTTATGAGTATGTGCGATGCCCTGACCTGATTACCTGACGCCATTTTCGTTCTCTTCTTGATCTTTTCCCGTTCCTTCTCCTTTATCGTTCGATCTGCGTATGAGATCGACTCTTTCTTCCTCTTCCGATCGGACTCTATTTTTACTGATATTTTTGGATAGGGTTTTTGTTCAGCTTCGTCGTTCTCCTTCTCTACTTGGTGTGCTTTTTCGTACCACAGATGCAGGAAGCTCTCTGCTTTGGAATGATGTGCGTTTGTTACACTAGCACTTATAGTTATCAAATTACTGGGAGCAAATCAAAACTCGACACGTTTACAAATCAGAAAGTTAAGCCACATGGCATGACATGGTTGGATGATTTACAGATATTTATTATTTTTTTTACTCATATGTAGATACTAGTATTTATTATTAGGCTTATCTAATTTTACCTTAATACTAGTAACATTTTTTGTCCCATATAGCATAGTGATTTTAGGTTTTCAGCCCTTGAGTATGCTAGTAGATCTTTTAAACCCCTCTATTATGTAAATTTTAAGCGTCTACTATGTAAATGAGCTTCAGTTGCGTGCATGAGAAAACAAAAAGGTGGAGCTTAAACAAACGGCAAACGCATAAATAGATATGAACAAGCAAAGTGACGTCGTTTTCATATCTAAAGTTCCTTACTCATCTCAAGCATTTCATCCAACACCTGGAATTCATACCTAACTTGCCACTCCTTTGTAGTGCTGAAAAATATTGCTCTAACAAAGCAACTTCCATGGAAAATAGTCATCCCCATTGAAGATTCAGTAACAATACAACTCAACATTCCTGCACCTTAATTATTACAGAAGAGCACTGTATGCATCAATATCATCCTATCCTACATCACATATTTTTAATACCATTAGCTACTTTGAAGAGTTATAGAGAAGGTTGACAGTATAATTTACAAGCATTTTTATCCCTCTTCTTTCAGGCATTTCATCAAACATCTCTAATGCATACCTATCTGCATTAAACATACTCATTTCATTTCTAAATTTTCTCAGCATGCAACCAAATCCCATAAATTATAAAGGATTGAAAAAAAAAAAAAAAAGCTTATGAATATCTAAACAAAATACACATAGAAAACGGAGAGGAAAAAATTAATTAGAAAAAAAAGGAAAAGAAAGAAAGCCCTCTAAATAAGTCTTTGATTATACTACTTCTAGTGTTTTGAATTCTTTACATTTCGAAATTCTAGCTTAGGTTCAAGTTTGGTGTTAATAGTTTGATGGGTTGGGTTAGGTAGATCAAAGTAGATTTATGTTAGTTATAAAATATGATTACTGTAGTTTAATAATATATAAATAATATTTTAATCTACCTAACCCAACCCATCAAACTATCCATACCAAACTTGAATCTACTCAACCCTAAAAAAGTGTAAATAATTCAAAAAACTGGAGGTAGTATTTAAAAATGTAGTATTTAAAAAGGTAGCTCTCCAGGACAAGCTCTTTTATGGATTGAAATTGAATATGATATATAAAATTAGACTAACTAACTACTTAGAAAACTTAGATTAACTATTTTAGACCAGTGGATTTGGGCTTAAGTAGTTGACTAAGGCAAGGCTTGTGCGGTTAGACTCCGGTCTAGCTGCATGCCCTATTGATATGGTAGAGAAGGTGAAATTAGAAAATCTCATCATTGGCATATGTCGATATTCCTTCTCGATGCCACAAATTACAATGTTAAGGTAATACAATTAACACTTAACAACTCCATACAATATTAATGTACTCATATAAATTTTCAATGCAAATTATCACCTGGTGAGAATCTTAACATTGTGATGGCTCCTTTATCAAGCATGGATAAGGCGCGCTGGCGGGTGAGATTGAAGTTTAAGATTGTCACCTTCGCTGCGAACAATCCAAGGAATGAAGCTGATCGGTGGTAGTAAAAAGCTTTGGACAAATTATCGTTGTCTGAGTTTGACCAGGAAGGTGCTTGGAGATGCTGGACCATGGCAGTGACAAGCTGTGCACTCCCAGTGTTTGATGGATTGCTTGAGAGAGGAGTACCGAACTTCTGTAAACGAGCTCGAGTTCGGCTCGTTTATTTGACGAGCTCATAAATTGAGCTCTAGCTCGGTTCGTTCATTAAACGAGCAAGTACTTAACGAGTCAAGCACCGAGACACTTGGCTCATTTGCAGGGGCTGCAAAAGTGCCGAGCCGAATCGAACCGAACCGAATATTGGCCAGCTCAAGCACGGTTCGTTTATTTTGACAAGCTTGAAAATTGAGTTCAAACTCGTCTCGAACGAGCATTTAACTAGCCGTTGGCGAGCCGCTCGGCTCATTTGCAGTCCTATTAATACATGAAAGTTGCGTCATTTTGCTCGCTCATATTTGTTACTGTGCCAGCTGACAGTTTGAAGTTTACTCTCTGTTTTCTCATTGGATGGAGAGTGCATCTGGAAATATTTTAATTTGTGTAGGAGTTTAAAAGAAGGGTCTAAAGTCGAAAAATACTATAGTACTTTAGGTAAAAAATTGTTATTCGCCACAAACTTTGACCGTATTGTTGATAGGAATTTTTTTTTAACAGAATTTTGATAGGACTGGCATAAAATACATGGCACTGGCAGTATCTCCATCGGAGTTGGGTGAGCAGGGACGTAAACATCATAAAAACAATCCATTACACATTTCGCCCTTCGGCATCTCGCGGGTTATTTGATTCGACCCAGAAACTCTCAATCTCGTTCTCCAATGGCTTTCTCTGAGAGGAAAGTCAGTTTTCTTCATCTTTTATCACTCTTGCTGTTGACAATTTCACTGGCCAATAAAGCCATTGCCATCCGGTTTCCCGATCAGACCTCTAATCCTGCGGGAGACCCGTCGGATCATCCCCTTAAAATCGCCGTCTTTGCTCTTGGTAGTTTCTGGAGATCCGAAGCCGTATTCGGGTGCTTGAATGGAGTAGTTCGAACTACCGCAGGCTATGCCGGCGGATCCAAAACCAACCCAGAATACAGAAATTTAGGTTCTCATGCAGAGTCCGTACAGGTCCCCCTCTTCTTCTTCGATTTTTCAACATTGCCATTCTCTTCCGGAATCAAGAAATAAAGAATTCAAATTTCTTTGTTCTCAGGTAGAATACAATCCGAAAGTAATTAGCTTTAGGGAGCTTTTGGAGGTTTTCTGGGCTAGTCATGATTCAAGACAAGTTTTTGGTCAAGGTCCTGATGTGGGTAATCAGTACAGGTACATAATTGAACAAAACCATTGATTTGTTATTTAATTTCTAAGAATCCATATTCAATTTGAGAATTGTGACATATATGCTGTGCTGTGCAGGTCTATTATCTTTACTAATGGAACGGAGGAGTCCAGATTAGCTGCTGTTAGTAAAGAACATGAGCAATTAAGGTCAAAAAGCAGCATTGTCACTACTCAAATTCAGCAGCTTGTAGCATTTTATCCTGCAGAACCTGAACATCAGGTTTGTATAGTCTTCATTTCTCTCTCTCTTCTTTTAGAGTTTTTGCTGTTAGAAATGTAAGTCTTAGAAAGGTTTCCCTAATAATGTGTTATTCAATTTTCAATATAAGCTTATTTTACAATTGTGGTAGATTGAATGTTAGATAAACAACTTGAGACTAAAGTTTGTCGGTTGCTAAACTTTGTTTATTTCAGTTTGATCATTGCTGATTTCTTTTTCATGTTCAACGTATTGCTCCCGGAGTGTGTTCTAGATCAAATCTGGTAACAGAAATGAGTAAAAACATAATATAGTTCTAAGCATGAATTTGCGTAGCTGCTGCAGTTTCACTCTTGTTTCTAAAACAAACAGTAATCTGGCACAGTTGTTATATTGTCAATAAAAGAAATGGTTACCAGTTTTGTGTTTTTCCTTCTGTAAGTTTAGTAAGAAATGGTTCATATGAAATGTTCTTTTTTCAGCCTTTTCAATTAGCATTGCAACACTTCTTCTTGAAATATTACATGCTCAGCTTGTGCATGCAACCTGTGATCATGACATCAAGATGTTTGATTCCTTTTACATTTGAAAAGAAAAAAAAACAATGTTATGCATGTTAGCAATGACTGCATCAGAAAATAGTTGATATTCCCCCAACTGAAACTATTAAATCAATTTTTGTTTTGTGCAAGTCATGAACTTCATATTTCTGTTTTATATTCAACCATTAGTTATTAATATTATGCTGTGTAACCACTTGAAAACGGTAAATATATTGTGATTTTTGGTTGTTTCAGTTTGATTGTTTGTTAGAATTCCTTGCAATACTAAGTATTGTGTTATCGAATAAGATGCTAAAATCCATAAAAAATAAAAGATGCTAAAAGTCGCAAGCTTGGAAGAGTATGTATTACTTGGGATATGATGCCTTTAGTTAGCGTGTGTTCCATGGTAAGAGGTCTTAGCACATTAAGGTGCAAATTGGGTTCAAAATCCATGGGCTGTCCATAATCTTGGTTGTCATTTTCCTAGGCAGAATCTTCAGGGTTCTTTGAAGTCCAGACAGGGCAGTTGAACCGATAGTTCAATGCTGCTGTCAAAAAGGAAATGGAAGTTGAAGGGCAGAGAGAAAAAAGTGAGGAACCAAAATAAGGTGGGAGGAGCAATGTAAAACAGCAAGAATGATGAAAGTAGTATGGGTATAGTACTGTGGGAGTGTGGGTCAAATTGTTGTGATGGTTGATGGAATTGCTAATGATTTCCAGTGTATGACACTGGGGAGCCCAACCATTCCGGATTTGAATCTCTCTCTCTAGTCTTTTTAGAGTTTTTTTCTCTGCCTTGAGGATTGGCTATCCCTGTTAATCCTTTCGCAGTGGGCTTTTCTCAGCTAAGGTAGTAAGCACTGATTGCTTTTTCAATGAATAATACAGGTAAGACCAAAGAGAAAATCTACAAAAATGGCTTTGTATTAGTCTTTGTTGTGTAGAATTTGTCTGGTGAACTGTAAATGGTGAGTGGAAGAAGTTGTATGATGAATTTGAATGCTGGGGATAGGAGACAGATAGGGAAGAGATAAGGGTTTGGAATTCCAGAATTTTCTGTTGTTTTCTCTCTTTTTGTTATGTGCGATCATTAAGGCCATGGGAGCAAGTAAACAATTCTTTTGATAAAATCCCATTTTATATTAAAATTTAAAAAGTTTAGCTAGAAGTGTAAATTGTTTAGTAGTCCTTTTTTTCTTTTGATAATTTGCCTAATTATAATGGTAGTTGCACTTCTTTTTTCACACGCTTGCTGGCACACGAAGGCTGGAGTTATTTATTGTTTTTATGCATTTCTATATATATTTGAGTAAGAATGATTCTTCAGGGATTTTATATCAGTTAATGAGCCTTTTGACTTAACTTTAGAACTGGGGATGCTTTTTATGTGGCAATTGAATTGTTATTATGGAGGTCAATTAATGTAGTGATTGATGAATTTCAAATTTCTGATAAATGCAGAAATTTGAGCTCAAACGAAGGCCGTTTCTTCTTCAGCTGATAGGAAACTTACCAGAAGAGGAGCTAGAGAAATCAAATTTGGCAGCGAAACTGAATGGTTATGCGGCAGAGCTGTGTCCGCCAGGGATTCAAAACCGGATAGATGCAAAGATCAATGACATTGTGAGGAAAGGATGGCCTGTTTTGAGCCAATTGTAGAAGTATTATCTCACACGACTGAGGATTGCCAACTATGGATGGTATGTTTGAATGCTTTTTAACAACATTGGCTTCTTTTGGCTGCTCAAACCCCATCATTCCACAAAAGAAATTCTTTATTCTCACTCACTTCATATGCTATTGTAATTGATCACGTGTGTAAAATTTAGACCTTTTTTTAGCTCAAGAACTAGAGTAACTTGGGAAAAAGTTGATGATGTCGCTATTATTTTTGGAAGAATTGCTGTGCATGCAAATAACGTGTACTTTGCACTTTGCTTATATGTATTCATTAAATTTTTTTGTTAGACAGAGAAAATTCTACTATTATTCATGAAAGTAAACGAATATTTTCAACTGTTGAAAGATCAGATTGTGTCTGCAACTTATGATCTAGATGGAAATCTTCCACCAATCCATTACCGTGAAACTTTAACATGGATAGTTTCTGTCAAGAATTTACGCTCAGTGCTCACGGACAGATAATGGTATTGGTAAATGGGTCAGGGGACCATGGCTCATTTTCAGGGGACCGTGGCTCATTTTCTAGAGGTGGCTAGGGGTGTCGAAGTTGATAATGCTAGACTTTGAGGCCTGTGGTTCTTGTTATTTGCTTTTATATTTCTTTTGGCCCGGACCTTGTTAACAATGACATCAAACTGAGTCAGTTGCAAATTTAGTTTACAATAAAAGTGATACAACTAGACATGGCCATGGGCCGGTTTGATCTGCCAGTTCCTGGCTTGCGGTTAGCCGGACTTAGCCTGGAACCGCCGCTCCTCCGATCCAGTTCATGTTTGAAAAAAGAAAATTGAACCGTAATTGTTAGAAACTGGACTTACCATAAAACTGCCCAGCCCGCCAGTTAACTGTTGAATCCTTATCGTAACCGTTAGAGGTTAGACTTGCCATAAAACTACCCAGTCCGCCGGTTAAACGCCGAAGCCTTTTTTTTTTTCATGAATCGACGATTTGAATTGCTGAAACCGTCCAAGATGAACCGCCATGCCTGCGACTATTGTTGGAACCGCTGTGCTGGACCGACGGGCCCTAGAGGGCTTCCAGATTGTTACCAGACCCTGATCGAACCGTCGGGGCAACCTGCGGTTAAAACCGGTGGGCCTCCAGCGGGCCGTCCATTTAGGGGCTGTTTAGGTGCCTTTTTTTTGGACAAAATTGCCCTTCCCAATAGCTATAAACTGTATTTTTAGTGTATTTTGGTCCAACAATGTAAAAAAATTTTCATTATAAATATTGGTTCATTTGATTAAATTTTCCCACACCAAATCTCTCTAATCTCTACACTACTCTCTTAATCGCTTGAGCCACCTTCATCCCCATATTTGTACTGATAATTAGCATGATCATTCATACATGGAAATATCTGCTCATTGGATTGATAATGAATGGAAAATGCATTGCTTTTTCGTGCATCAAATATTTACAAAATGATATATATAACATTTTAGATGAATATAAATTAGTTTAAAAAATAATGACCATTTCATTTGATAGTGATGCATCTAATACTGCATCTATTCAACAATTAAAAGATGTTTATCAACCAAATGATGGTGGGAAATTTTTTCATATTAGATGTGCATGTCATGTTTTGAATTTGTGTGCACAAGATGGTTTAAGATATATGCTCTCATTTCCCATCTTCTTCTTCAATGTAGTGTTAATATTGTTGATAGTTTTGAAGTTTATGGGAGTGATCCCATTTTAAATGAATGTGTTATAGTTATGAAAAATAAATGGTTAAATTATTTTAAGAATATTCCAACTCTTTTTTTGGTTGCTCTTTTGTTTGATCCTAGGGTTAGATTTGACATTTTTGAAACAATTTTAGAAATTTACTATGAAAACTTAAATTTACCAATTGAAGAATAAATTGATGTTAAAGAAGCAATAGAAGAAATTAGAAAATATGTTCATAATTTATTTAATGAATTTTCAAATAAAAATCCCTCCCAACCAAGTAAGGGCGTTGTAAACAAAATGTCTCTTATTTTATTCTCAACGCCAAAAAAGGGCAAGGGGATCCGATGCAAGTTCTACGGAACCTGACAAATATTTGTTCACAGAATTTGAATTTGTAGGTGATGAAACTACTAATCAATGGAAATTTGATATTTTGGAATGGTGGAGCTGACATGAAGGAACATTCCCACGCTTGCAAAAATTGCAAAGTAAGTCTTGGCAGCGCCGATTTCAACAGTAGCGGTGGAGCAAGCTTTTAGTGCCGGTGGACTTCTAGTTTCCGAGAAAAGAACAAAATTAAAGGCGTCCAACCTCAAAGCACAAGCTTGTGTGGGAGATTGGGTAAGAGCGGACGATCGAACCCAAGACCAACTTAGTTCTTCGGATGACAATTCTAAAAAAAAACCGAGACATCACCGGAGTGAGGTATAATAAAATTGGGGTTCCGGAAATTTAAACTATGTACTAATAGAATTACATGGGCTTTTGATTCCTCTTTTCTTACCCCAACGAGATACGTAGTCAAAATAAAAATTTTGTATTTCCAAAATATTTAATTTGCAAGCCCATATTTTTTTCCTTTTCCCCACATTTAAATTTATTATTTTTAATATAGAGGAGACCACTAAAGGACTGGATAACAATCTGGGCTACATAGCGGGGTTTAGCCCTCTTCTAGGCACCAAATTGGTGCTAACAGTGTGGTTGGTAAAAATCGAACTTGAGACTTCCACATCTTACTATTTTCGTGGAAGGTAGAATAACCAACCTCAAAAAATTTCAATAAATTTCCCCCTAAAATAAATTAGAAAAAATATAGAAAATTTTAAAAAAATTGCTAGAAAGCCGGCCGAAAACCAGCTCGTTGACTAAACCGTGGCCTGCCGGTTAACCGACCCGCCATGCTGTAATCCAGTCTTGGTCTCCTACTATTTTCGTGGAAGATAGGATGACCAACCTCAAAAAATTTCCCCCTAAAATAAATTAGAAAAACTGTAGAAAATTTTAAAAAAAATTGCAGGAAAGCCGGCCGAAAACTAGCTCGTTGACTGAATCATGGCCTGCCGGTTAACCGACTCGCCATGCTGTAATCCAGTCTTGGTCTCCTATTATTTTTGTGGAAGGTAGGATGACCAACCTCAAAAAATTCCAATAAATTTCCCCCTAAAATAAATTAGAAAAACTGTAGAAAATTTTAAAAAAATTGCTGGAAAGTCGGCCAAAAACCAGCTCATTGACTGAACCGTGGCCTGCCGGTTAACCGACCCACCATGCTGTAATCCAGTCTTGGTCTTCCCCCATCTCAGCCCGTGAACCGCTGAGCAGCGCCCATGGCCATGGCTACATTTAGCAGATATTTAACTATGTGACCTATTGAAAATGCACTTGCCATGTAAGTATTAACATGTATTTGTTATGCATAGTAAACCAGCTTAAATATATTTTTCACCCCGGACTTTGGTGTTTTTTAAACTTTCGCTTTCGTTTGAACTCTTTAAGAATATCACTCCCAACTTTTTGTTGCTTTCTAAATTTCACCCTGGATTCAAAAATCTGTCTAAAATTGAATGAAATTAAAAGTATTAGAACCTCACATAAGAGTAATTTTAAATTAGATACTACATGTTTGCAATGATAATTTTGTTAAAGTTTTGTTCAATACATGTTCAAGTATATCCTTGTCTCCTGAACGATAGTTAAAATGGTGTTGAATATTATTCCATTTTCTCCAACGGGAAGTTACTTGGGATCAGGTGGACTGTTTAGAAAAAAAAAAAAAGGTTTAGTCTCGTAGTTTTAAAGGGATGTTGAAGATAAGTTGAACAAACTTTTTTGTAATACTAAACAAAAATTATTCCTTATAAAAAAAGAAACTATTCACTTGTTAAATGAATTTCAATTTCAAATTTCAATTTATTTTTCTATTTCTCTTTCAATTTCAACTTTTTTTTTAATATAATTTTATTTTTGAACAATGGTTAAATATAAATTAAAATAAATATTTTTAAACTATAAACAGAAATTATTCACTTGTTAAATAAATTTTCAATTCAGTTTTAGTTTTGGATTCAATTTTTTATGTATTTCTGTTATAGTTTTATGTTTAATGTAATTTTTGGTTTTTAATTTTGAACAATAGTTGAATATAAATTGAACAAAAATTTCTAAAGTTATAAATAAAACTATTCTGTTATTAAATGTATTTTATTTAAAATTTCAGTTTATGTTTTGTTTTCAATATTAGCCTTCTTAATATAAAATTTTTGTTTCAAATAATGGTTTAACATAAGTTAAAGAAAAGTCTTTAAGTTTTTCATGTTTTATTATTTATAATTTTTTATATTTTTAATACTTATAATTTTTTTTTGAAGATTTAAAAGATTTAATTGTATTATGTAACTATTTTACATTATACTTAACTTTTTTTTTTAATCTTTTTTAAAATAAACTTTGAAAAATTTTGAGAGTTAATTGTACTATGTAACTATTTTATATTTAAGTATTTTTTTTGAATTATTTGTAATTTAAATTTATCACCCTTCTAATTTTTTTAAGATTTAAAGATTTAATTGAATTAGATAACTATTTTATATTATATGCAGTATTTTTTTAATTATTTGTATTATAAATTTAAAAAAAATTACATATTTAATTGTATTATTTAACTATTTTATATTATTTTTAGTTTTCTAGAATCATTTGAAATTTATATTTATCATCCTTCAATTGATATAATTTAATATATTTTTCTAATAAAAATTACAATTTATTTTGCATTACAGTAGAACCTCTTTGAATTAATACTCGATAAATTAATAAAATCTCTAAGATAATATTTTTCTCCGATTCCAACTTGGGCCAGTTGAAAATTTAACAAATTTCGATAAGATAATATTTTTTCAAAATACCCCTATGTAAATATAGGGTTCCATTAATATAATAAATTAATAATTACATAAATTTACATAAACATAACTAAGATAATTTAATGAAATATGATTTTAGTGTTGTTTGTTTTTTCTTAAAATTTAAGTCTAGTTGGAGCTCATTTCTAACTTTTCTTATTATATTCAAAATTTCTAGTGTTTTGTAGCGCCCCTTATAGATCTAAGTTATTTACTAATACTTGTCGAGAGTTAACTGATTCGGTAGTTTCCAGGTAAGTCCTCAAAGGAGTTGCCTAAGACAGAACACCATTCCAAGATAGATTCCCAGGAAAGACTGGAGAGTCACAACGGACTACTTAAGTTCCAGACTCCTT
>CATIWJ010218983.1:0-18089 GCA_949640765.1 Croton laevigatus | reverse complement strand
CCCTCTCACGTTTGCCTCCACCTCAGACTGAACCTTCATCACTGACCCACCATTAAAGTCAAAGACAAAGCAGGTCAGTTTTCCTTGAATTTCTTTTAGTCGTTTCCATCTCTGTTATTTACTTTACTCCACATTTGTTTTCCTTGCATCAAGCAACTGGTTAGTCTTTCAAATTTCAAACAAAAAAATCAGACCCATCTTTGTTTATTTTGTGCTGTTTGAAATCGATTTTATAATTATTAAAAATTTTTATTTTGCTCATGATTTAGAACCTTGATGATGATGAGATTGTCGACCCATAAGCTGCAATTCTTGTTTATCGTAAATTTCTAAAGAAAAATCTCTTAGCAACTGAGCTTTTCCTCCTCCTCCTCCTCCACCGCTATTTCCGCTGCTACCACTACCGGTGTTAGTTGAACTTACGCTTGGCGCCATAGTTGATTTTTTTGCCACCTTTGCTCCAATACTCGTGCTTGTCACCACCGGCGACGGCGGTTTTATCTCCACCCCACTTGGGATATTCATTATATTAACTCCTGACGGTTGATTGTTACCGTTTGTCGCTGCCGCTACAAAAGAGGATATCGGTCTTGCTGCTGCTACGTTGAATAACGGCGTTATAGACGGTGATAATGCCCATATTTGAGGCTGTTGTTGATGTGTCGATGGCCCAGATACACCAGCCGCCGCCGCAAATGTAGGGGTTCCGGCTGGTGTTGCTGCTTGCGGAATCATCCAAAACGCGTTTGCTGGTACCATCATCCCTGCGCTACTTACAGCCCAAACGGGTACTAAACTTTGCGGGGTTACGGTCGCTGTTATTGGAGTTGCTGACGATACTGGGGCAAGACCGGAGCTTTTTGTAACGGAGACGGTTGTTGTTGCTTCACTTATATCGCAAAACTCTGAGTTTGATGGGCGTTTGCGTTTCTTGGTGGTTTCGGTTAATGAATTGTTGTTGTCGTTAGTGGTTGTAGGGATTTTAAGGGTCCCGCCTACAGAAACGGCGATGGCCGGGACAGTTCCGGTGCCTGTTGCTTCAATAATGGCTGGTTCGGCGCGTTCAAGAAGCCACCTGACGGTTTCGCCATCTGATTTGTGGCCAAGTTCTCGGGTCAGTTGGAAAATCCGGGCAGCACAAGTAGCTGGTATTCGGATCCTACGGCCACGGCCTTCAACTTTCGTATGGCGGTCCTTGGTGGATGAACGTCTAGTAGTAGTAGTAACCGGCATAGGCATAGGAATTGACATTGGCATCTGCATAGCCATAGGAACTACACCAAGATGTGACGGTGGGGCATGCGGGTGCGTTCTCAATTCTTCGTCAGAAGGTGGGTCGGGATCAAAAGGCTCTTCCTTCAACGGCATAAGCTGAAATGCCTCCGTTTCATCAATTGTAGCAATCTTTGAGACCCCATTATCGGAATTATTAGTATGCCTATCTTCCTTGATGTCCCCAGCGCTTGTGCTAAGATCAGAAGTGCCTCCTTCATCATCTGGGTCCATTTGAAAAAATGAAAATAATATTATTAAGGAGTGTTTGTTTCTCAGGAAAATTAAATGTGGGGTTTTTCCTTTCTAATATGGGGTTGGTTGGTTTCAGAGGTCAGAGGAATTATATAAGGGGATATTGGAAGGAAAAGATCAAACCCTAGAATTTATTTGCTCTTAGTTTTAGTTTTATTATAAATTAATAGTGAAAATCATAATCTTGTTGATTATAGGAAATGGAAAATTGAGGTTAAAACAGTGGGTGAGTGAGCGAGCGTGGGGATGGGAAAAATCAACGGATGGGATAAGATGATGGAAAGAAAGAGAGAGGAAGAGGAGACACGTGTAGGGACCAACAGAGATGAGCAGAAAGTGGGGGAGGAGGAAGGGGGGTGGGGAAATTGGAGGGAGGAGGTCCCAATCAGGTGGACCAAAGAGAACAGGTGGTCTCAAAAACGCTCAACCAATTGGTATAGAGAGTAGTGTCAGAAAGGTCTGGAAAAGTAATAGTATTTGTGGTCTAATAAATGGATTTCATTGGTTGATGCCACCTTGCTTGTGGTGGTCCACCCATTATCAGAATAGAAAAAGATCCCTACTACTACTACTACTACTGTTGCCATCTTTTGGTGATACAATATTTTTTTTGTCTAATTGATACAGTACAATACAATCAAAATATTGGTACTGAGTTTTTTTTTTTTTTTTTTAACATGGCCTGGAGGCAGCAGCAGCCAGCAGAACCACAACGGGTTGGTCTGGTCTAGAAAAAGGCCTTATAATGTAGCAAGAATAACAGCAAGGAAAAGATTTACCTCAATAACCCAACTGAAGAATCACTGTTAGTCCATTTTTAAAACTGATAAGTAGTTGTTTGTTTTTAGCGTTTTGCCTCTGCAAAATTACTTCTTTTTTATTTTTATTTTTATTTTTTTTGAGGTTGCCTCTTCAAAATTACTCTCTTTGAATCCTTGAATTGCAAATATTGATAGAGAACAAAGTAAAATTAGCAAAATCCAGTGATCAATTGTAGAATGTGTTGGGTAAAACCTTACATAAATGATTATGCTAAAAGCTTTTTTGGTTTTTGTTTCTAAGATTAGGCTTTTGCGACAGTAGTAGGAAGGGCAGACAGTATCAAACCAACAAACAATGGTATTAGGCCCATCTATCTCAACCACGTTGACATAGCTTTCAACTACTATATTCCAGCATATAAGCAACAAACGGAACCAAAAAGGACAACAAAATATAAATAGATTTTATTAAGAGGAAAAAAAATCAACTGGCGACACTTGCTGCTGAACAAACTATTTTCTGCTGAATACAAACTTGAAGAGATTGTAAATGTTAACTTAGGACTGGACATCTAGAAAACATAAGAGCTTAATTTCCTGCAATCTTACCACTATTCCATTTGTTCTACTAGTGACCATTAGAAAGCGAACCATTTTCGACGGCAATATCAGTATCCTTCTTGGCGTAGAATCTCCTGTACATGGTGTCAACTTCTGTGAGATAGTATGTTCCAGAAGCCAAGAGACTGCAATCCTTGCTCGTCACGAAGTCTTTACCGCCGTACCTATGCTCCATTAGCTTTAGGGTCTCTACAAACTTCTCAGGGGGAAACTGCATGGTCTCCCAAATTTAGTAGAATATAACTAATGATATAAAAACCAACACAAACCAACTGTCCACAGCTTCAAGAGTAAACTAGTTTTAAGAAAACAAAATACCTCGTGCCTTGCCTTCAATTTTCCTGCAACATTCATCACGGTTGCAATGTTTGACAAGCTAAAAGGATGTTGACCCTCGTTTAGTCGCAATGAAAACATTGTGGCTGTCAAACCGCTTCCATATGAAAACAGTATCACTCGATTGCCTGCCTACAAGTAGTCAAACCAAACTCCTTAAGTACTAACAAAGGCAAAAGAAGCATATGCAAAATATTTTTACTAGGTCCGCATTTTTAAAATTAACCTACACATTTCTTGTAAGTTATTAGCTAGTTTATCCGTCTATTAATTCTTAAACAGGCCATTTATTAGAATTTTGTTGAGTAAATAGTCTCAAAATGCAAACCAGGTTAGGCAGTTTTGATTTTGAACATCCCAAGTTTTAACCATCAAAAGTATCAGCAACAAAATTATTACCAAGTCAGTATGTTTATTGTGAAGAAGGGATGCAAATGCTGCATACAGAGATGCAGTATACATATTGCCAACTTGCTTTGGTATCAACGTGGTTGGTTGCACCTTTGCATCGTAAAAGGGCTTGGCAACTTGCTGAGATACCTGTAAATGCAAGGCAAAAATTTGATTAGTCAGCAAGATGCTTCCATTTGGACAACATCCAATATTGGAATAAAAAATATTAAGATTGTGTTTTAGTTGTCAGTTCCAACTTTTTAATAGAAATTTCAACTGAAAAATTGACAGAAAAGGATATAGACATGCTTTAACCAAACATTAAATAGAACCACCCCACTTTAGAATGGTGACTTTAAGCAAGCACAAAAGGGTGTAATTGAATCACGCCTCTTTAGCGTGGTAATTGTTTCAGATTCCCCACCCCAACCAAAAAACATCTTTATTCATGTTCACAAGCCTAATCTCCATTCAACAAATATATCCAACCAAGATATCACAACATTACATTCCTCCACACAAATCCTTATCCCAACCAGAAACACTTTTGGAGCACTTTTGCAACACAGAAATCAGAAAATCTTAAGTCTAAGGCATCAAAAATTGTTTGCTTTGCAGATTTATGACAATAAAACTGAACTATCTTTCTCCTTTGTCCTAGTGGCTAATTTTCTATGAATCTAGAAAAGAAAATACTTCAATTTTGTTAATAGTTCAAAGAAAATAATTGGCTCTAGAAGGGGAAATAGAATAGGTGTGAAGAACGAGGAAAGAAAAATAATAAGGTTAATCAAACCTTTTCAAGATCTCGGTTTTGGTAGCTTTCCTCACCAGATAAAGTTGAAAATGGTGCAAGCTTTTCTTTACCAGCTTCATCAATTGAGCTGTAGATGAGAGTAAATAGAGTCAGTCAATCACAGAACTAACTCAAACAGAAGAAATTCTCAAAGAAAATTAATAAAAATTATTTGAGAATGAAGAACGGCAACAACCTGGCATTCCTCACAAAGTCATTGAACACCAATCGAGCAAAGCTTTTCTGTACAAGCTGCAGTGGATTCAAGTTGCCGAGTTAAAAATGTACAAAAGTTGCGGTGGTTGCCCTAGCCTTTCTAAATGAGATTGATAATCAAGAAAAACATGCAAGTAGCACTGTAGCAAGATCTTTATATTTTTACCTTGTTATATGGTGAATGAAATACAAAATATTCTGCATCAGAAATGGAGAATTGTTCACCCTTGAATTTCTGATACCTATGGGAAGCAAGAAGGCATTTATACATTACTCATGATAATAAAAACCTACAAAATTAAAGGGAAAATTATTTGATTAACTGATTGAAACTTACTTGGCACATAAATTTTTATAGCAGGAATCAAGAGCCATGAGGTAGCATGTTTGCGAAAGCTTGCCATCCACAACCTACAATAGAAAATAAATATACTTCCAAAAAAAATAGCAAAGCATTTCAAAATGAAATGGGAATTGTTTTCCTTTAAAATATACATTCAAGTTTTAAGTAGTAAGAAAGCTCATATAGCTAATAAGTGATAGAAAGAAGAATATTGGTAAAACAAACAAATGCAGGAATGAATTTGTAAGGAGTACCGGATATTCACTAGCCAAGTTGGGTTTGTAAAAATCATATGCATGAGACATGTGGCTTCCCCTAAATTTGCTTTCAAAAGCAATAGGTGCATCTGGACCAATTAACATGGCAATGGCTGCAGCTCCTCCAGTAGGTCGAGCTGGACCTTCTGCATAGACCTGGCAAACAAATACAAATATAGGCATTTCAATGAGATGTAGGAATAGGATGTTTTATTCATCTGAATTTCACATATTAGTTGAAAGGATACTTCAACGAGATGCCAAGATGATGTATCCAAAATTCAGATGTTTTAATTATGTTTAAATATTTCAAATAAAAAGAGGAAGTTTCCTATACAATGGATATTATCATACCGCACTATCAGTACACACTACAAGTCCATAGCGTCCATCCCATGAGCTGCTCTCAACCCAGTTGACACAGTTAAATAAAGCTGCTGTCCCTCCATAACAAGCATTAGTTGAATCAACTCCTTCAATATCAGTATTCCCATGTTTCTGGTAGTGTAAAGCAAATGAAAGAAGAGTGAATAATATTGGAACGAAAAGAAGAAAAATGGCATGTCAAGAATTGCATAACTCAGTAACTATCAGGAAAAATATTTGCACCACAAAGAAATTACACACAAACCCAAAAATTGATATCAAATGGATGAATACTGAATTAGGTAAGATGCAGGAAGCAAAAGATGTGCATGATGAGGAATTGGGGAAAAAAAAGGGAGAAATCCAATTAGCTATCAGCTACTTAGTTGGAATCCATTTTTTCCCTTAAGGATCAAACAAATTCAGCAAAGAGATTCATAAAATTGTAAACCAGCCTTCCCTAATCCACCTTCCCAGTTTGTAGTGCTACCCACAAGCATTTAAAATCACAATAAACAAATGTAGCTCTAATCAGTTACGCTAAAAATTTCAGAAGATACCAAAACAAAACACCAGCATGTTTCAGAAAAAATAGGTGCTGTATTCATATCTCACACCTTTAAGTTTGCATGCCTGCGTCAAACCCATAACTCACTTGCAGAAAAGCTAAATTAACACGTTTTTCAACACTCATTTCAAGCTTCATGTGACAAGAGAGCAAGCAATTAGTTTAAATAAGATGAACATCTTGATTCTTAAATACCTCAAAAATTTGCATCAAAAAGGTCTTGATAGATTTGCTCTTGTCAATCACAGTTTCACTGCCGACTTCAAGACGGCCAATTTGTTTAGGATCAACATTATACTTGTCAAGGAGTGAATTAACAACTGTCAAACTGAAGAATTGAAAATCAGTGATGATCTCAGCTAAATACCAGACAAAACAAAGAAAGCGCAATCATATCAAACAGAGGATGTGATATAGAACATAAAAACCTCATTGAGATAACATCTTCCACTTCTGTACAAAATGCCATGCAATCTTGCCCAAGTCCAATGGTGTATTTCCCTTTGCTCGCACCATCATGAGCCTCTAGTGCTTCCTATTTCACCAGTAGTAATAAAATTGCCAAATCCATAAATACATATGATTAATCATTCTCAAATCAAGAAATACATATCCTTCATTCTTTTTCACTTTTATGAGATAGATACATATATACTAGAGATGAAAACTGGAAAAATGTAAAAGATCATTTATTTCCCTTTTTTTCTTATAATAATAAAGAAAATCGGCAGCGAAAATGCTTGTCTAGAAATACACAAAATCAATCAATCAATAAATAAGTTGTTCCAAAGATTTACAGAAAATATAAATCTAACAGAAGTTTGAAAAGAAAAAAAAAACGGAGAGAACTAAAAAAAAAAAAATGTATTATCGCAAATCAAACCTGAATAATTTATTAACATTTCATCAGTAAAACTGAAGCTGAAGCTCAATTAAGCTCGATTCGCTTCAGACGAAAAACATGTTCAGTTTCCTCCAATTTTTCTCTAGAAAGAAACAGAAAATTGAGTACGAGGCAAGAAAAATCACCTGCTGAACACAGGTAGGAGGGAAGTAGATGTCCATGGCGAGAATTCCGACATTCTTTGCCATTTCTTCTTCGTTGAACCGCAAAACTAACAAATCAAATAGGAAACGGCAAAAACAATAATCTAACCTCGGCTCTGCTGTTTCTCTCTATTAAATATTGTAATACAGATATTTTCAAACTGTGCAAGAAAAGAAAAGAAAAAAGAGCGAGAGAGAGAGAGAGGCGGTACAATAAGCGGGGTCCTTCAAAGAAGTAAAGAGAGAGGAGACGATGCGGACTCACATGAAGGTTGTTGGAGTTTATATAGAAAATAACATTATTTTTTATATAAAAAATAAAATTAACTGAAAAAGAAAATAAAAGGCTAATTATAATTTGATCCTTAAGGAACAAATACATATCATATAAACATGAATCATTGATCAAATACCTACCTCTTGTAAGCAGCTGAAAGGATATGATGAGTTTTATATAGGATAGAATCTGTTTACAATTAGAATATAAAGTCCAATAAAGATTCAGATAAAGGATCTATCTACTCTATTCCTACCAATTTAGATTTACATTGGAACCCTATGGGTCCAATTCAAAATAATCACATAATCAAACTATTCTGATTAGCCGCAGTTCAAATATTTCTTGTTTTAGGGATTTAGAGTTTCCAAAGATGAGACGTAAAGTTCAGGTTAGATTCCAGATTATTTATATGTATGCTTATGTATAATATTTGATAATTAAATATTATAATTCAATTAGTTATTAATATATAATGAACAAATTAGTTTTATATTTTTTAAATTATATTATTTTAATCCATCAAGAAGTCGTTTTATTTCATGTTTCTTTGTATTTGAATGACCAAAACATCATTTAAAGCATTGTATTATTTACTGCTTATTGCTTTTAAAATATACCAACTTAACTTATTTGTAATTTATAAAAAGTAAATGAATAAAAAAAATTAAGTTAGTTAAATTTAATTAATTTGTACCTTTCAAAAAAATCAATTTGTATTTTATAAATTTGGAATTTTTTAAATTAATTTTGCTTAGAACTAAGTTTAATGATTTTAAAAATATTATTTCCTTTTTATATATGATTTAAAGAAAAAAAAATAAAAGCATTAATAATATATTTACTGAAAAAATACATTGATGAATTCATATAGATATAACGTTAAAATTGATTAATTTTATAAAAGTAGAGGGATCAAACTATAATTATCCAATAAATAAATAAATACCGGTAGTAATAATTCTGCTCTTTGTGCTCATCTTTGAGTCTTGCCTGCCAAATGCAGGCTTCGTGAGCTCTCATGTGAGTTGTGACAGTAGGTGGAATCTTCCATCTAGACACGAGTTTCTATTTATTTACGGTATTTGCCATTATCTGACAACAGTGGAATCCTTGGTGCTCGTGTCGTGGGGTTGCTACCATAAAATGTCGTTTTCATTTTCTTCATTTAATATTCGTATCAAACTAATCCCCATTAAAAGATGGATTTATTTAGTGATTGTTAATACTTGAATGTATATTCAAAAAAAAAAAAAAAAAGTTAATACTTAAATGTATAAAATATTTGGATTTTAATTTTGTTCATTTAATAGAAATAATTATGCTCTAGTTTTACTTTAAGTCGTTGTTTGAATTAACAGAACAAAAATCAATATATTTAGTAAAATCCACATAATGCTAACTGAATTGACAGTGAAATTGATTGATTTTTAAATTATAAGAGTTTGATTTTTTAAAAAAAAAATTGAATGTAGTTTAAAATAATAAAAGTGATAAGAATTAGTGAAATTACACATGTTATGTAGGGTTTCACATTTAATCATTTTTGATAGAATTAAGTGTATTCTATCATTTTGATAGAATTGAGCATGTGATAAAATTTAAGGATTACATAAATAATATTTATTTTTTGTCAACTAAATGATTGAATTTAAATCAATGGTAAATCTCACTTCCATTAGAACAAACAATTGCTAACTTTTATTTTTTTTCTAATTTGAAATTATAAATTTAAAATATTAATATCCCTTCCGAAGCAATTGAGTTTAACAAAATTTTATAAAATTTATTTATAAATCTATTTTTTCAAGTTGAAAAGAAAAATTGAATTTAAAGTTTAAGTTTAAACACATTAAACAATTTGTAAATAAATTTGATTAGAAATTTATTTACAAATAAATTTTAAAATTTTAATTAATTTATTCCAAAAGGGGTAAATTATATCAAATTTCACATTTAATTTGAATATCATCTCACTACAAACAAAATATCCTTACAAATAATTGGCTAAAGAAAGAACAATACTGAAATTTATAGGGGAATAATATATGCATTGATTGTAGAGTTGTAAATGAACCGAACCAGAGATCTGGTGTTTCGGCTCAATTAAAAAATTTATTTAAAAATTAAATGAACCGGCTTAATAACTAAATGAATTGAGCTCGATCTGAGATTTTAAACTCGTTAACAAGCTCATTTAATTTTATTTTTATCTAAAATATATATAAAAAATCAATATTTTTTTTTATTAACTAATGCTTAGATAATAAATTTTATCTAACTAACCACTTCTAGTTTTATTTTTTTTCATTTAAGGTTTTATATAAAACGAGCTACTTGAGGTGAGACTCTATAAAAGTTTGATTGAAATTAGCTCAAAAAGTTCATGATCTAAATTTGATCTTGGCAGTATTTAACTCGACTCGTTTACGTAATCAGAAAAAATATATTTTGAAAACTAGACATTTATTTTGAAGGAAGTATTATCAAGTACAGTTCTAAGTGTGTAGAGGCAGGCAAAATCGTCAAAAACGGCTGGCAACGGACAGCGCCGTGACCACATCCTCGCGAAACAAAGAAATAAAAGTACCGTTTTGTTGCTAAAAGGTATACTGTTAATACTTTTGGTCGTCAGAAAACAGCGTTTCATTTTGAAAAAAAAAAAAGGCTTTAATTCCATCCTTAATTTATTGTTTGTAGGCCTACTCAGCAATGGAGAAGGAGCCCAGGATGAGCGCCACCTATTAATTTCCAACTTCCAACCCATTTTCATTTTTGTATTTTTAATTTCATTAGTTGGATGGAAGTAAAATTTGCAAGGACGAAAAATTAATGGTGTAATTGTCCTCGTATAAGCAAAAACACTTATTTGATTATTTGATTGGATATAAAAAATTAGGTAAAATACTTTTATTTTACATTAAAAATATTCCAAATTAAAAGGAAAATTACACATATTTTCATTCAAATGGGTTTGGAGGTAAAATGGAATTTTCATTTGATTTCCTTAAACAAAGCATATTCATTAAACCCGTAACTTTGCACAATCCTAAGTCCGATTTGTCTATAAATATGTTAATTTTTCTTTTCTTTTTTTCTATTTTAATTCGTTTGATTTATGTTCCTCTTCATATATGAAATGTTATTTTGACTATGTACTCTGTAATAAAAATAATAAAGACGTATATAAAAAATAGTGATTTATTTATATAATTTTGGGACACAATGTAGATGTAAAGTACATAATTTAAAAATATAAATTAAAGAAAAAAAGATAATTGTTCAAACATTTTGTGCCTCCAACAACCTATTAAAAGCTCATATAAATAATTATCTCACTTTCTTTTAATGACATAAAAATTGTTTCCTAGAAAAAAAAAATGGACATAAATTTCAATATAACAAAATCATGAAACCTAATTACTATGATTTTTTAGCAAATAGTATGATTAATTTTTTTTTAAAAAAAATAACATAATATAATTTTTTTTATGAAGAAAGGATATATTGATATAGAAATCAGATTACAATATTCGAAGGGTAAATACCCTACATAAATTATGAAAAAGCCCGTCAATTAATTCATTTGAAGGAGGATGCAAAGGTCTAACATTAACCCAAATTGAGCAAACCAATATGTCAAATCGAGGGAATGTGCTTATTTTTTTGAATGAAACCATTTGTTTATATGTAATTTGCATAATATTTTTGTAACTTGTTTGGTTTAAAGGTAAGAGTCATAAATAAATATAAAAAAGCGTAAATTTATTCGTGCTTCTATTTAGAAATAGGAGAGAGAAGATGCATTATAGAAAGTGAGATATAAATTTTATCTTTCCTTGCACTTTTTTAGCTTTGGTTTGGATCGAGATTATCTAGTTCTTTTAATATTCTAAATTTGACCCTATTTTTTTTAATAATAACATATATCTTAATAAAGTTATTTTTTATAATTTTGATAGTTAATACTCCATTTATTTAATTTATTTAAAAAAAATTATAAATTCAGTATTCAATTTACGTTAAAAAAATTAGGAAAAAGTAAATTATTATAAATTTTTTTAATGAAATTTGGTAGTATCATATTAATCATCAACCGCAAAATCAAGTTAACTTATTTATTAACTCTTCTATTAGAATATTAAAAACAATTCATTAGATTACCTTAAAAATTGACTATTTTTCCCTTTTCTCTATATAAATTGAACTTATAGAATATTAATTTTCATTAGTTCCAAGCAAAAAAGAAATTGTAAAATTTGTATTTATATCGTTTTCCTTTCAAACACCGAAACAATATTTACCTTACCCACAAACGACATAATTCGTCTCTCTTCACTTTTGTATTAGTTAACCTATTTTTATATAATAATAATAATAATTTTAAATTTTCTTAAAAATATCAATAATTTTTTTAATATACCTTTTCTTACCTTTCATCTCTTTATAATATTTTTCTTTTTCAAATCGTTTTATAGTATTTTAATTAACATCTTTTCATATTTACAATTCTTTTAATTTTTTTTTTCAGTAGGTTATTAAATTATAATAAATTTTTATATCATAAAAATAAGGTTGTTAATAATATCAAGTCAAATCAAGTCAAGAAGTAATTTTAATTTCTTCTAATTTTCATTAACGAGCAACAAAGTAGATGTGTAAAGAAAAAAAAGAATGAAAATGAAGTAGAATTAAATCACAGTAACATAAAAAAATTAGGACGGAAATTGAATGTCTTATACAAAATTATTTGGTGATATGAGCTGAGCTCTGTTTTTTTTAATAGAACCAAACGATTCTCATATTTGTCTATCATTTCCTTGCCGCCGCCTTGTGTTCATCGTGATGACACCACCAGTTTTACAATAACTCCCAACACATTGATTCTTGACCGTTGATTGCATGGATTCCTACACAATATTCGCGACTTTTAGTGGTTAAATACTAAGCCCCACGCTAATTATTGTTTAATTAAGTAGTTAAGAACGCTAATTAGCAGTCACTGTCCAAACGGGTATTTGATCCAACACAGTTGTCAGCCGATCCCACGACTCAAAAGCATGCTTTTATATGAGAATAGTGAGATGAGATGAGTACAAATTTCGGGTAGGTGGGCAACTAATTTGGGGCTAGCGTGCACATGTTTTACCTTTTAATGACCGTTATAATTCAAGTATGGATTTATCACTTAAAACAAATCATATACGAAGCCAAGAGTGTTTAGTTATAAGGTATTTTTTTCTTAAGATTGAGGTCGGATTTGCGGCTTATCTCAATCCTCTTTCTCAATTCCCTCCTAGAGTAGA
The DNA here is from genome assembly GCA_949640765.1 of Croton laevigatus. NCBI lineage: Eukaryota > Viridiplantae > Streptophyta > Magnoliopsida > Malpighiales > Euphorbiaceae > Croton > Croton laevigatus. The sequence goes on along the minus strand of CATIWJ010218983.1, from coordinate 5,275 downwards.
ATTAAAAAAAAAAATCAATGTGATTTCGAATTTTAAACTTTTTGGGGAATTTTAGAGAAAAAAATTAATTAATTCCTGCATTTTATTGAAAATAATTATTTTATCCTTATATTTTATGGTAATAATTATTTAGTTCATTCGTTGTTTAGTAAGTATTTCAGCCTAAATTAAACAAGGAAAGAATTGTCTAATAAACAGTTTATAAATTGACAGCTTCTTAGTTCAAAAATAGTTTAGATAATAGTTCAAATAAGAAGTTATGGCCAATCAGACCTTTGGTTTATTAGTCAATTCAAGCATAGTTCACGTTAACGTTGTTTGTTCTTATATGATTTAAGCTAGTTCGATAATGCTTCAAGATCATTGGCTTATTATTGGCAAAATAATTGTCTATAAAAAAGTTTTTCTTTTTTTTTTAAATTGAACTAGTAAAAGGAAGCAAATATATATATATATATGATTCTTCCCTAAAGAAATAAACAATAACAAAAAGCTAGTGTTGACTAGAGAAAGCTAAGGATAACCTAGAATTTGTATTTAGAAAAAGATAATGATGGAGAAAAAAGAAATCTAACAGTTTTAGTGTTATTTAAAATTTCAATATAATTTTTTTCTGAAATTCAATAGTCTAATAAAACGAGCATTAAAAAAATACAATATTATTTTAAGAAAAATATAATTTATACTCAATTATGTGAGTAAAATTATATTATATAAATCAATAACTAACTGTTGATGGAAGTAAAGTTATAAGTAGAAACTAATAATCACTTAAAATAATAAAATTAATATATAATTAAAATATAAAGCAATTATTTAAAAAAATTTACCAAACATTTTTAAAAAATTAAAATATAAAATAACTATTAATTGCATGAAACACTTACTTTGTTTACAAAATAATAATAGTAATATAAACATGTGATGTGTATTTATAATATTCTAGTTCTCTTATAGTAGTTTATTAGTATTGTAATTATAATTTATTTTTGATTCATGGAAAAGCTTAATTACAAATGAGTTTTTAATTAGTGATGGTTCCAAGATATTTAATCTAATTATATTTACATAAACAAAATTATATTTATATAATTTATAATAAAGACATTGACTTACATCTGTGAGGAACGTTTTTCCCCACTAAAAGATTAAAAAAAAAAAAAAAGGTAGAGTGCATATCAAACAAATAAATATTTCCACTCACTTGTACTTATTTAAAATAAATATAAAATCTTAATTGCTTTGAACTAAAACGAAGGCTGCTGACTTAGATGGAAAAACAAGCACAACCACAAATCTAAACTTACAAGAAACACGTATAATTGCAAAAAGAAGAAAAATACGTGTTTCTTAATGTAGACCATATTAAAACAAAATAAAAAGGTCCTTAATGTAATAAATATGTCATTAATTTGTTTTTATTGAACTCGTGTATCATGTATAAGTTATTTATGGTCGGTTGGGTTACTACTAAAACTGCCTTTACCAAAGTCATAATCTAATACATAATTTGTCAGATGAATTTTCATTGAATTCCTGAATGAAATTTTAAAATTTACAACCGATCGATTTAATATCGAAGCGTAGAATAGCAAGCAAATTAACACATAAAACATATAGCGATCAATTTGATCAATTTAACATCCACATGTTATAAGTCACGTAGACACGTTAGATACTAATTTGTTCAATTTTTTAAATAATTTTAGGCGCTAAATGGTTGGTCACTACACTTCATGTGTTAAAATAGTTACCCTCAAAATTTCGGATTCCATTGAGAATTCAATGAAACTTTAGATGTTAAATTATGTATTAATCCGTACTAAACTATAAACAATTTAAATTATAACATTAAATTTTTAGAACTTATTTAAAAAAAAATCAAAAGAATTTTAAATTATAACATCAGATTTTCCAGTAAAAATTATTTATTATATTTGGTCCGTGTAATAAAATTAGTTCTCAGATGATCAATACAAAATGTTATGTTTGATATTTTTCTTTTGTTGTTTTTCATTTTTTAATTTTTCTTTTTGATACCATGAGAAAATTCAAGGATGGCTTCTCATTTTATTTATCTTCCTTTTATTTTTTTTTTTCTCCACTTAGCTTAATAGCTGCGCATTAATTAATAATTTTTTAGAAAATTATCCATCACATAATTATTTGAAAGTATTAATTGTTTTCTTTTATAAGATGATTTATTTATGTCACGTCTAAATGATAATAATTTGATCACTTGAAAATTTTTTCTTGTCTGCCAAAGTGGAATTAGTAAATTGAAAGAAAATTTTTTTCTTGTCTGCCAAAATGGAATGAGTACATTCAACCAAATATTTTTCTTATAAATGGAGCACCCCTCTTTGATTTTATGATGTACTACTACTAGTCTTTTTCTCCCTTTAAAAGTGACATTTTGTTTGTAGTAAAATCTAGTTCGCTGACCAGTCTACTACGGACAGTTTTATTAATTAATAAACGTAGTCTGGGTGCAAATGCAAACATTAATAAACTTAGTAGAAAATGTTGTGGTGTTGTGTTTTGGAAATTTTTCTTTTTAAGAGTTAGCATTTTTTATTATGAAGTAAGTTAATAAAGTATTGTACAGTGTTGACTATTCAAGTATGCGTCTTATTGTGTGAAAATAGAGAATAACAAAATTTCAATACGTAACATTCTGATTTGCCATAAGTTACTTAAATATGTTTAAAAGTCAGGTATTTGTTTAGTATGTGAGAAAAAATTTCGATTCTAAAAATATTACTACCTCTGTATTTTATGATTCTTTTTATTTATTTTTCATCAATACCAACACAAATCAGCTTTTTACCAATTTCAAGACAGAAATAATAATAAATAATTACTAATCTTCTAAAAATTTACTTTTTCATCAATACCAATAAATAAATAATAATAAACAATTACAAAACTTATTATAAATGGAAATATAAAGAATAAAAAAATACACCCAAAAACAAAAATATAAAATACTATAAAATTCGGAGGTAGTATTACTAAATTGTATCTATACTTATAAGGATATAAAATATAAATCTCGAATATATCACTTTCTCTTGTAAATTGGTTATTTGTTATCTTAACTGTATGTATCTCTTTTTAAGTTTGTGGCATTTTGAAAACCTCTACACTTGCCTCTCTGAGATTTATATTTATATTTATATCCTAATACTTATCACTAAATTATGATTTTATATGCTCAAATTTGGCCATGGTTTGGAACTGCAAACCGTCGGTTCATAGTTCAAAAATTGGTAGAATCTAAATTGAACTATGGGGTGAAAGGTTCAAGGACGGATCATGAGCTTTATGAACTAACAATTAAAAGCGATTCATGGTTTGACCTCGGTTTGGTGGTTCATGAGCAGTTTGATGATTTAGTTTAGCTCAACGATTCAAATGGTTTAGAGAAATGCAAATTCAAGGTTAAGTTTTTTTCTTCAACGAAAATCGACCCTTTGGACAATTACGATTCAATTCCTTAATATTGATAGTTTTTTCCTCACTTGGCCACTTGCCACCTCTACATATGCTATAAAAAAAATTTAAAATTGATAGTGCTTAATATAGCGAAAACCACATCAACAACGATTTAAATATATAAAAACATTAAAATTAATTTTCCATCCTCGAATTTCTAAACTTCCAATAGAAAATGTTTAATATACTAGTTAGCGTGCTGTGTTATGACTTGTTGATCACGAGTTTAAATCTCTATCCGGATTGTTAATAGAAGAGGACTACCCCTATCATGTAGTATTAATTAAATCATTCCGTCAAATTTAAAAAGAAAAAGAAAAAGCCTCTAAAAAACAAATTAGTCAAAACTGATTGTCCTTTCCTGCAAATTTTTTTCCCACTTTTAAAATAGTAATTGAATCTTAGGATCTTAAAATATACTCCATTCGTTCGTAAAATATAGAAAAGATTCTCTCCTGCACGTAAATTAAAAAAACTCACATTTCTCAACTTTTATCACAAAATACCCTTATTCTTCTAATCATTATACTACAATTTAAAATTATTCTATCTAAAAGCATAATTTAATAACACTCACTATCTAAATAAAATATTACAAAAAATACACCGACTATCTTAATAAAAATTTCCTCACCTTTTCCACTTTCTCTTTCCTCCCCTCCTTACAATAGGTGTGCAAAACCGAACCGACCTGAGTAACCCGTTCGGTCCGAACTGACCCAAGGTGATCGGGTATGATTAGTTGGGTTATTAGAGTCGATTCTGGTTGGAGATTATATGAATTTCGAGATTTGGTTCGGATCGGGTTATTGCGACGAAAACCCGACCAACCTGAAAAAAATTTCGCCTTTTCGTGCAAAGAATTTCGGGTTGTTAGGGTCGGTTCGGGTGGTTAAATTTCAGAAATTCAGGTGTCGGAAACAGTGGCCACAAATTTATAAATTTTTGACCTACTTTGCTAAAAAAAATATGGACAATTTTGTAATATATGGCCACAACTTTTCTACATATTTTACATAAGTGTAAAAGCTATGGACAATTTTTGTAATATATGGGCAACTTTGTAGGAAAAGGTGTGGACAACTTTGTAATAAATGGCCAGTTTTGTCGAAAAAGTGGCTACAACTTTTTACAGTTATGGCCAACTTTTCTGCATACTTTACATAAGTATAAAAACTATGGACAACTTCTGTAATAAGTGGGCAACTTTACTGAAAAAAGTGTGGACAACTTTGTAACATGTGGTCAGTTTTGTTGAAAAAGTGGCCATAAATTTTTACACTTGTTGCCAGATTTTAAAAAATGTGGCCACAGTTTTATAAATTTTTAGGCATTTTTGTATTCTTGAGAAATTAGTAGGTAAAAAACTAAAACATGAACATGTGATTAGGTATTCACAATTAACTAAACTTGTGATTTCAATGAATTAACTAAGTATTTGATTGGAAATGAGCAAAACTTGTGATAATCAATGGAATTCTTGATGAATTAGTAGGTATACTAGTAGATCAAGTCCAATTATCCTAAATTATGAACGTGTGATTATGTATTAACACTTATATAAACAACCCTAAGTACATTGAAGGATTTAATTTGCCAATTGCATTAAAAACTATAAAGGTCTTGCCTAACCAACAAAGACTATGAGAATTCATTTAAATTAGATTATACCTTCACTTAATATAACCCAAAAGCTTGGTCACAATCAAGTTATACCAATTGCCACTTCTATCAATTCGACTAAATAATTACGGATTTAGCTTAGTTGATTAGTTAT
>CATIWJ010218921.1:0-15940 GCA_949640765.1 Croton laevigatus | reverse complement strand
CCTCCGGTGAAAATTTTCGAAAGACCTATTCCGCATCGTTTCGACGCGCTGAGTCTGATTTTGGAATCGGTTTTGTAATTCGAGGACCCGAACTACCAGAAATGTAAATTCCGTAATTTAATTATTGGAATTTAAATTATTAATGCTTTGAATATTAAATGGAATTAAAATTGGAAATAAAATTAAAGAAAGATGATTAAATATAAATAAAGGAAATAAATAATAGTGAAAATTGGGGATTTAATTAGAAATATAATTTGAATTGAAAATTTAATTATGAAATGGAATTAATTATGGATCGTAAGGAAATACGATTGAAACAAAATAATAATAAGAACTCGGTTTATATAATTAGCTGATATAAGCAATTAATTATAGAAATCGCTTTATTGTGATTAGTGAATGGACAGAGGACAGTCCGAGAGGAATTGTGAAGATAGAATGCGAGGAAATTAACGCATAGGACTTTATCTGCGGTCTCCATCAGGTTCGGTACTTTTACGTATTCGAACTGAATTTGATTTAAATATTTGATTTAAGTTATTATTATTATTTCTCTGGATTTTAAATAATTGGTATTTTACTGTATTTGATTAAATTGTTGGAAACTCGAACGTGTGTTCGAGTCAAATATAATGTTTGCTAAACTTTTAATACCGACATGATAATCGCGAGTGCGATGCTATCTGTGCGGTAAAGACAAAATTAAAGGAATTGATATAAACTGTTTATTTCTAATAATGGATATTTTTGCTATATTTTGAAGAATATTATATTGTGAACTCAAACGTGGAGTTGAGTTATATTTAAATGTTCATTATATCGACGTGGTAGTCGCTGATGCGAAGCTACCAGCGCGGTAAATTAAGAAATGTGACATTGATAATATATGAAAATTCTGAAATGATGTTTGAGATGAACGTGACCGAAGGAATATATTCTAAACTCTACTTGGTTATGGACCTAGTGATAAGTATATGTCGACATATGAGCAAAAATTCCTGTGCAAGTGGAAAAAAGGGCACAACTATGGGTTGTGGCTCAATAAAAAGAAAAATAAAAGAGGCGTACCTTGGAGGTACGGCCTAAATGATAAATTTTATGAATATTATCGGTGTGCCTGAGGGGCTCGACTGATAACCGGCGTGCTGTTGGATCACGACCGAACCTAAAGCTCTTGGACTTATCATAGGAAGCCCAACAGGCCAGTAGAGTAAAAATGAGATTAATGATTTTGTATTGATTGATAATTATTTTATGAAATGAATTTTATTGAATGTTCTTCTCTCTGTGATTATAAATATGATACATACGATTCTGCAAAATAAATTTGTTGACTAATTTTAAGAAATGTTATACATATATATATTGTACCCACTGAGCATGGAGTTGCTCAGCGAGTTATTTTTGTAACTCGCAGGTCCGCAGATAGAAGAAATTGAATAGCAGCATAGTCCTGGTCTGCTCCTAGAAGTCGAGCATTGGTAAAACATCTAGTTTTATTTAGTTTGGCATGTACTAGATATTGGTTATTATTTGATATGGGTAAAAATTGTAAAGCAGTGAGTACATGAGAAATGTTTAAGATATTTATGTTGCAATAGCAAAATGTAAAAAAAATTTTGTAAGCATTAATGAATGGTTTTTGGTACTGTAACACTTCTGTTTGACTTATTCGTAAGTTGGATTTGGGGTGTTACATAAAATGGCTTACTACTTAGACTAATCCTTATTGCTAAAAAAAAAAAAAAATCTAATTTGAAATAAGTAGCATTTTGTTGTTTTTAAAAAATAACTTATAAGCTATAAAAGTCGGGATAAACCAGTTACCAATTGGTTTTTAAGTTAAAAAGTGGTTAAAAGTAGCTTATGAACATTTTCAAATAGTTACATTTAGAGTATCTCCCATACTAATATGGATTGTGGCGGATGTGTCGAATAAAATAGAGAGTATGAATATTAACGTGACCAGATATATAATTGTGGACATTGAACAATGCATTTATTTTGAATTTTCTATGTTCTATTTCTTTTTCTATTTTTTAGGCCCATAATTTAATAATTAACTAATAGATAAGGAGTATTAGTATAGATATTATCTAAGAGATCTTTCAGAAATAGAAGTTTTGTTAGATAATGTTTATCGTCATATCAGATAGACATTCGAATAGACATGAACATTAGAGATATTTTTTTAACAAAAATTCTATTTTTATTTACGAGTCAATTAAACTAGAGATAGACATTGTAGCATCGGAAATTTTATCCAAGAGCATCTCTAATGTTAATGTGGATTGCACTAATTCACCTGACATATAGAAAAAATAGAAGACATTTTCTTAAAAATGCTCTCCAATACTATGTCCATTTTGGATGTAAAACTTATGTAAACTTGACATTATGAAGCTCACTTTTTATTTCTAGAGGGTCTTTTTGACAATGTCTATATTTAATGATGTATTGTGATTGGCTAGATATTAAAATATAATTATAACAAAGAAAAAAAAATAGTAAATACTGTATTGGAGATAAAAATTTTAAATTAGTGTCAACGCATTCACTTTCATTCACATGTCTTTTAAGACCTTCTATTTTATTAGATACATTACCGGTATTGCATTGAAAATGCTTAATCATGCACAAAGAATCCAAATATATCTTTTCTTCTAGTGCTATAGATTTTTGTTTTTTAGAAAAAGGAAAAAGAAAACTGAAATACCCAACCAGAACTACCACTTATTAATTTGTTTCTTTAAGTATCTGATCACTCTTTCATCCCTTTTCTCACCTTCCAAACGCCCACAAACTCTCAAAATCTACCTAGGTTTTTCAACTCATCTATCTATTCTATTCTATTCTGTAGTGGTGTTCTTTCCATGGATTCAGAGGATGATATGATGGACGCTAACGACGTTGAGTCAGTGGATGACGATTTTTACAGCGGTGAAATGGAGGATGATTATTACAGCGACGGAGATGGCAATGTTGAGGAGAATAACGATGATGATAATGATGATGATGATGGGCCTGATTACGACTTCATGGCCGAGGCTGCTGATGATCTCGATGATGCACTGTTAAGTCGCGCACAGGTGATGAATTCTTGTTTAACTTCTTTAATTTTAGTTATTTTCGTTTCTTTATGTGATTAATGTCAAATTAGAACTTTTTATGGGTCAATTTTGGTTCTTTTTAGTTTAAAGTTAATTTTTAATGTTGAGAAAAGATGTAAGAAAGAATGGAGGAGGAAAGTCGGAGCTGGCATTTTGTGTTTTGAGAATAAGAGCATTTTGTTTGCTATGGATTGATTTTAGCTTGGTTGATTGGGAGTGTATTTATGTAATTTTCTTTTGTTTGGTTGAAATTCTGATGAATGAAGTTCTTGGGACATAGAAGCTTGTGATTTTCGAGTATAGTGCTATATTGTAATCTTATGAAGTTATTGTGAAACCTTTAACATGGATTTTATTGTAATATTTGGCATGTGGGGGATGGAGTGGAGTTACCCATTTCTTGAAGCCTGTTGAAATGACTATTGTTGCCAAATTATGGTGTCTTTTCTGAGTCTTTTATAAATTTAGTAGTACTAATTCAAGCATTCCTGGAGCATATTTGACTACATTGGCAGACTGTTGGTATAGCTTTTGTTGAGTTAGATGTTATATTCCACTTTCAGTAAATATTATCATTTAAGTAGTTTGTCCTTGGTCCCTGTCCAAAATTTTATATCTTTACTTTGAGTTCTTCCATAGTGCACAAATAATTTGACCAAGTGTTTTCCAGTTGGTGGTGTTGAAGGTTTCCTCATTTTCAGCAAAAAAATAATCAGAAAGTTGTAAGGCTTTTGATTTTTTCTAAATGGGATTCGCTTTTATTTTAACTGGTTATGTAAACTGTTGCGAACTATGTTTTTGTCTTCAAAGTCATTTTGAACCTTAGAATACATTGTGCAAATGTCTAACATGGTTTTGTATTATTTATCTCTGAAGTTGGAAAGCTATACATAGTTCCTTTATAAATTTCATTTGTTCACAACTTCATGATTGTGTTTCAGCAAAGTTATAACGTCTTAGAGGAAGCAGATATAAGACAACGTCAGGAAGATGATATTACAAGAGTATCCACTGTTCTTTCCATTTCAAGATCTGAAGCGGGTGTTTTACTTCGTCATTATAAGTGGTATGTGCAGTCATTTTTTATTATTTTTTTGTTTCTGTTTGCTTTTGTGAATTGATATTCTGCAGCATGCATCAAAGGATGTGTGGATTGTTGTTTACAACTTTTGGATTTATTGAAGATGTAATCTATATGAATTATACAAGGGAAATGTTTATGGATAAGCTCTGCATATTGCATTATTGTATGATGAAGCTTCACAGTTGAGGTTTATTGGTATTCTATTGGAACTTTGCTTTATAGGAGTGTCAGTAAAGTTCATGATGAATGGTTTGCTAATGAAGAGGTGGTTCGAGACTCTGTTGGGTTGCTGGACAAGCCAGTAGTTCAACTTTCCAATGTCAGGGAGGTATGCACTTCAATTGTTTGATGAGTAGTTGGGGCTCATTCTGTTTAGCTTGTTCAATCATTCATGTTATATTCAATCTGTGCTGCTTACGCCGCTTTTTCTTTTTTTTTTCGTTGGCAGCATGATTGTGGGATATGCTTCGAATCCTTTACTCATGACAAGATTACTTCAGCTGCTTGTGGCCATCCCTTTTGTAGAACATGTTGGTCAGGTACTTCTATGCTGTTTCCATTCAAGCTCTGCTTGGATGTTTATACAGCACAATTGGACCTAAATTTACCTAACCCTTCAAGTTTTTCACTTTTATGTGCATTTTCACGTCTGCTTCTGAGTTATGATAATATAAAATTAGTTTAACTTCTAGTTGAATGCGTTGAGTTTGCTTCCCTGACAATTACCGTATTCTTAGCTATTACTTTTCAATCTCCTTAAAACACATTGATTGTCATCAATATTACTGGTCATGATTGGATACCTTTGATCTCTTCTACGCCTTTATGTTTTGATTATTGTTTACTTGTCTATTTTGCAGGTTACATTAGTACAGCAATTAATGATGGTCCAGGTTGTTTAGCGCTGAGATGCCCTGATCCAACTTGTCAAGCTGCTGTTGGTAAAGACATGATTGATTTGTTAGCATCTGATGAAGATAAGGATAAATATTGTCGTTATCTTCTTCGGTCCTACATTGAAGATAATAGAAAGGTATTCCTGGGATTAGAAACCATATGATTTGGGCTTTGAAGTCCTAAGATCCATTTCTTGTAACTTGTACATTAATGAATAATAATGAGGTCAATTTCTTCTAGACTAGAATATTTGAAAACCTGTGCAGATTGGAAGTTGAGCAATAGTTTTTATGTCAAACACTTAGCTCCTAATTAGCATTTCTTTTGTTTTGGATTGATTTCTTTAAAGCATAGGAACTTCCCTCAAAGTTAGTGTGCCTTCCCCAATTTCCATTGAGTGAATAACTAACTTGAATTCTAGTTGTGCTTAGGGCTGTAAACAACCCAAGTCGATCTAAGTATTGCCAAGCTCAAGCTCGGCTACTTTACTTTTCGAGCTTGAACGAGCTTTTATCGAGCTGAGACTCGAGTAGCTCTCTAGTGGCTCGTTTTCTCTAAAATCCTAAATGAGAGAAAGAAAGAGATTATAGGTGCATAGTTAGATATAAGTTGTTTTTTAGCATTAATTAGTCATTATATTACCATAAATGTGAAAGTCCAACAAAAAAAAGGAAAAAACAATGATTTAATACACGCTTTAAGCAAAAATAAAATTAAATGAGCTTGTTAATGAGCTTGAAATTTTGGCTCGTATAGTAATCGAGCCGGCTCATTTAGTTTTTGAACCGAGCTTTAATCGAGTGAACTCCGAGTAGCTCGCGAATGGCTCAGCTCATTTACAGCCCTTTTGTGCTGCTAGCCTGTTACTCTTGTGAATAATGACTGTAGGGCTAGAAATAGCAAGCTGCACGAGAGCTGGCCAAAGCTCACAAAAAGCTTGTTTGATAATCTACAAGCTGAGCTTGTTTAAATGACCCAGGCTTGGGCTTTCTAAGCTCATGAGCCAGCTCAATAGTGAGGATCACTAGCTGGCTCAATAGTAGTGTGAGCATGTAAATGAACAAGCTTGCGCTGGAGCCCTTGTGGAAGGCAAATTAGCCACAATATTATTTTTCATTTTAAACATGAGCTAAAGTTTGATCAAGGTTTTGAAGCTCAAAAGGAGGTGGAGCTAAGTTCAGCCCAACTTGACTGCATCATCAATACTGTTTTACGATGCTTTGAGAATTTGCTATTAATTCTAGTAAATTGTAAATACATGTCATTCATATTTCAGTTCAGCATGGATCTCAGTTATTTTCGTAAGTTCTTTGCTTTCTGGTTTGCCTTTCCCAGCGAAATATGTATTCAACATCCCTGATGTGTTAATACAAGATTTTTGATTCCACATCTTTAGTTATGCTATTCTTATGCTGATGTGCTGGCTGGCATATATACTGATATTTTTTTGTTTCCTGTTTATTGTGCTTCTGACTGTTGTTGCTTTTTACAATTCTTCTCCTAAATTCAGATGAAATGGTGCCCTGCTCCAGGATGTGAATATGCTTTTTTTTTTTGCTGCTGGTGGTGGAAATTTTGATGTTTCGTGCCATTGCCCATATAGCTTTTTCGAATGAGCTTTAATCAAGCGAACTCCGAGTAACTCGCAAACGGCTCAGCTCATTTGCAGCCCTTTTCTGCCACTAGCTTGTTACTCTTGTGAATAATGTGTAGGGCTAGAAATAGCAAGCTGCACGAGAGCTGGCCAAAGCTCACAAAAAGCTTGAGCTGGCCAAAGCTCACATAATCTACAAGCTGAGCTTGTTTAAATGACCCAGGCTTGGGCTTTCTAAGCTCATGAGCCAGCTCAACAGTGAGGATCACTAGCTGGCTCAATAATAGTAAATGAGCATGTAAATGCACTGAGAGCTCAAGCCTATGAACAAGCTTGTGCTGGAGCCCTTGTGCAAGGCAAATTAGCCACAATATTTTTTTTCATTTTAAACATGAGCTAAAGCTTGATCAAGGTTTTGAAGCTCAAAAGGAGGTAGAGCTTCATCAATACTGTTTTACGATGCTTTGATAATTTGCTATCAATTCTAGTAAATTGTAAATACATGTCATGGATGTCATATTTCAGTTCAGCATGGATCTCAATTATTTTCTTAAGTCCTTTGCTTTCTGGTTTGCTTTTCCCAGTGAAATATGTATTAAACATCCTTGATGTTGTTAATACAAGATTTTTGATTCCACGTCTTTAGTTATGCTATTATTATGCTGATGTGCTGGCTGGCATATATACTGATATTTTTCTGCTTCCTGTTTATTGTGCTTCTGACTGTTGTTGTTTCTTACAATTCTTTTCCTAAATTCAGATGAAATGGTGCCCTGCTCCAGGATGTGAATATGCAGTTGATTTTGCTGCTGGTGGTGGAAATTTTGATGTTTCTTGCCATTGCTCATATAGCTTTTGCTGGAATGTGAGTCCCTTGAAGTTCTTGTTTGTCTTACATCATGGAGATTTATTGCTTTTAACTGATACTGAGAAGATTTGGATAATTGCAGTGCACAGAGGAAGCTCATCGTCCTGTGGACTGTGGAACTGTTTCAAAGTGGATATTAAAGAACAGTGCTGAGTCTGAAAACATGAATTGGTAACGAATGGTTTTAGTGACTCAAGTTGTATTGTCAGATTATGTTTGCTGATTTTTATTGGGTAATTTGTTGTTTGTCAGATTATGTTTGCTGGTAATTTGTGTGCAAGGAATTGTTTAATTTGTATTTGGCCTGGTTTTCTATGAGATTCAGGTTGTTGACTTTCTATGTTATTCTTTATCTGAGAAAAGCTAGGAAATTTCTGAGTGTTCTTTTTTACAGTTTTCTGATGGATAATATTATTCTATTTTTTTTATTATATTATATCTTAAATGCATTTTCTTTATCTGTCATTTCTATTGTATATGTTTACATTACAAAAGCATGTGTTACTGATCAGACAGGCATTTGGCTAACACCATTGTCCTAGTTTTCCCTACGATGATGATGTTTAGTCAAATGTAGCTAGAAAATTTCTCGATTGAAGTTGGGCAGGGATGTTGCTGTAGATTTTCAAGTCACTAGTGTTTCCTCTGTCTCCTTTTTCTTTTATTTATCTTAGTTATGAATATGAAGTAAGAAGTCATATACATACGCAACATCCATTTACTCAACACACATATAAATATTGTATTGTCTTCCAAATAATTGCATTATATGGTGGTTGTGCTTTTATATATAGTCACATTTCATGGATACTGATATTGTTACTTTCGACATATGCACTTATTTAGTTGCAAGAAGTTGAGACATAATTGGTTGATTTCTGATTGATACTCAGGATACTCGCCAACTCCAAACCTTGTCCAAAGTGCAAGCGACCGATTGAAAAAAACCAAGGGTGCATGCATATGACTTGCACGCCACCTTGTAAATTTGAATTTTGCTGGTAACTGTTGTTTTTAATATTAATCAACAACTGCTTTTGTTTTTATCCTCAGCATATTTTATTTATTGGAATGTATATGTAAATACAGGCTATGCCTCGGTGCATGGACAGATCATGGTGAGAGGACTGGTGGTTTCTATGCTTGTAATCGTTATGAGGCAGCTAAGCAAGAGGGAGCGGTAAGGGCATTGAGAAGTTGTCATTTATATAGGATCCTTCTGATTTCTCACTCCCATTTCTTTGAATGGTGGGGGAAGCTGAGACATCCATATGGCTTACATGATTGATGTTATTGGTTTTAGTATGATGAAGCGGAGAGGAGGAGAGAAATGGCTAAAAATTCTCTGGAGAGGTATACACATTATTATGAACGATGGGCAAGCAATCAAACGGTATGCAGAGTTATGGGATGTGTTGCTGTTTCTGTGCTGTGTTTATTGCCTGTTTTCTCAGTTTTAATGTTTTTATTTACTTGAAATTATTTGGCGTTGTTAGTCAGTATCGTGAAAGTTGACCTACCATGCAGTAATTTTAACCTCAATGCTTTATCACACAGAAGTCGGGAAGTAGGGAATGAGTGGAATTAACAGAAAAGAAGCAAACAATATAGGATTTCCTTTATAGAAGGAATTTTGTTTATTTTTTTCCAGGAAGAAAATCATTAAAGTTCTATGTTTGTCTTACTCCCTCCCACTAACCTTTTCTGATTGAACAAGTACTGTTAATTTTTTATAGGAAAAGAGATAAAAAATTTAAAACAGAACATATTTTATGAATACAAGAGGAAGAATTGCAGAAAATTTCATATTTTATTCATTCCAATGAACTACATTTATAGCACTTGAAATCAACAGAAATCCCAAGATACTAGCAAATAACGAAAAGAAATCCTATCAAATAATTAAGATAATCTGTGTATCTTGCATATCTAATATGCTATGATAAGCATTCCTAAAATTGACAAAGTAAAAGAAACCGATTAACTAAGTAACATAAATAATATCTGCAGTAAATAAAGCACCTAAAACCAACAAGTACAATACTTTTTCTTTATTAACCTCATCATCTTCCAATAATGCATAACGGAAAGCTGAAAACATTTTCTTTCCTGGAACTTCTTTGAATGGGTTGGCTGCACCAAGCAAATTTGTTGACTCTTTCAGGAGATTGTAGGAGTTAGGTTGCTTGCTAGCAGATAGAATAGAAGCTTTCTGCAGCTTGGCTAAACATTGGATTATGCCTACATGCTTTTGCAGTTATTGTTGTATATAATATGGATCAGCTTGTTTGCACAGCAATCCTGATGTTAGCTCTGTTATCCAGTTCAAATTCCAACACTTTCTCCTCTCCAATCAAATCTGGCTAAACACCTGTGGACTGGCTAAACACTTGTGGACTAACTAAATATGACACTAAATTGGCCTATGAAATTCCAGAGTGAAAGAAGTCAAGTTCATTGTAATCTGGAGGTGATGTGGATTTGTAATAGTGTTCTAGATGACAGTATTTTTGCAATTGCTGTTTCTTGGCGAAGTAAGTCTGGATTATTATCGGATGGTTTATGGTCTGAATGTACTTCCTTGTGAAGTAAGTTCGATTATGCTTGGGTTAATGCAGGCTTGCGTGGCCTGGTGGTGGCTGAAGTTAAACTTAATTTTTGTGGTAGTTTGAGTGTTGTTTTGGTTGGGTGTTTATGACAGTATGAGCCTGGTCTGGATTGGTCACCATGACCTGGTTTATGATTGTACAATGAACAAGTCTGTAACTGCTAGTGGCTTCTGTTTATACCAGCAAACATTACTTATAGTAGTATTTACTATGTTCCTTGGAGGAGGATAATGAAGCAAGTAGGATATGTGTTATTGTTTGCAATTGCTTTCAGATAACGTAAAAGAGGAAATCTGGAGAATGTGTTGAGGGGTTTTAGAAGAGATATGTAAGTATAGATTAAAGGATTGAATACCGCTAAAATAATGGATCAGCAGGCAGATGCTCATGTAATTTACTGAATCATATTTCATTTTTATTTACCTCAAAGATTGACATAAGAAAAAAAAAAAATTATATGCTTCTTTTTTTTTTTTTTTTTTCTAACATAGTTATAAATTCATGCACTCGGATGTGGATAAGGGGGTTTGAACTCAGTCCGTTAGGACTCGAGTGCAAATGTCTTACCACCTTTGCAGCCCCCAACCACAAATTATATGTTTCTTCTTTTTGTGTAATATAATGGCTAAGCCTTTGATTCACGAGCTTGAGATTGGAAGATGTTGCATTCCTCCTGCAAGATATCTGGTGTGAAAGTCACAGGATCTGTGAGACACTTTGAAGTTCTGCCTGATTCATATTTTGTTATTGTTTCCATACCTTTGTATTTCTTTTGGAATTGGATTTTACTGATATGATATATCTCTGTATAGTCTGAAATTTTGTGCTTTCTTATGTGACAGTCAAGGCAAAAGGCGCTCACAGATTTACAACAAATGCAAAGCACACGTGTAAGTTCTATTTTTCGTGTTCTACTTTGTCCTCTAACCTTAAATTTTCGTAACAGTGAATCTATTGAATTTTGCATCCGATCTATTGGATGCTATTACGTCAGTTAGTTATATCACGGCTTGTCATGTTGCCTTTCCCATTTCTGCATTCATCTTGATTAACATCTGGAACTGGAATTACTTGTGGATTTGAGTCTTACTTGGCCTACTTTAGTTTGGATTATTAATAATTCATATGATATAAGCTGTGTTTTGCATTGTGTCTATTCCATTTTCTTTTTTGTTGTTAATGTGATGAGCTCATATATGCATTCCTATTGTAACTAGATGATGAAGGATGATTCATTGTGAAGTTTGCCTAGTAAGAGTACACTTGCATGATGCTTTGCATATTTGGGTTGGGTAGTTTTTGTGTGTGTGCTTTTAAGATATCCTTTTGGTCAGACTTGACAAATTGCACATTAAATTCTAAACAAATTTTATAGAAAGAACTTATGCCTCTTATCAAGCTGGCTTTGCGTTAATCACCTGTCTAATGAGGTGTCACAACAATTACACGAGACTTCATGCAAGCTGAAAGAACAGATATATGAAATGTGCTGTATATTGAGAATTGAAAGATTTGAACTTCGATATCACCCAATTATATCGTTCTTTTTCCTATTTCTTCTATAGCGCTTGACCCATATGCATTCAGTATGCTTTTCGTTTGCTTGATCTCTATGTGGATGCTGCTTAAACACATAGTATGACTACTGGGCTTCCAATTCTTATTCAAAATGAGAACTTTTTCTGTTTTTAAAATATGTTATAAACTTGTAACAATGTCATGAGTAACCTTTTGAAGTAAATAGAATTATATGACATGGATTTCTTGATTTTTACCAGCTTGAGAAACTCAGTGACATACATTGCACGCCGGAGTCTCAGCTCAAGTTCATTACAGAAGCCTGGCTTCAGGTGAATGTGAATCTGAAGTTTGTTGTCTGTGATAATATTGTTGTACTGGTTTTGTTCCAAAAAAGTAAAAGGATGAAACTTATTCTAACGATGTTCACTTTGTTCATCCAGAAAAGATAAAGAAGTCACTGTTGGGATTGTGTTATTCTCTTCAAAAAAATGTTTAGGAGTGAAAGAAATAAGGGTGAGAACTGCATGTCTGATTTTATTAATGCTTATTATCTTCCTGTTCCTTCGTTTGCAGATAGTTGAATGCAGACGGGTGCTGAAATGGACCTATGCATATGGGTATTATTTACCTGAACATGAGGAAGCAAAGAGACATTTTTTCGAGTACTTGCAAGGTATATATTGGTTTATGTTTCATATAGCAAATATCATATAAGAATTATCTTCAACTTTCTTGCATCCTATTGGATTTCCTTATCCATAGGAGGTACACACTTCTAAGTGTAGAAAGCAGAATGAGTAATAAAAAGAAAACTGCTTTTATACCATCTATGTTTTCTGTAGGTGAAGCTGAGTCTGGCTTGGAAAGGCTTCATCAGTGTGCAGAGAAGGAACTGCAACAGTTCCTGGAAGCTAATGGGCCATCAAAGGAATTTGATGAATTCCGAACAAAGCTAGCTGGGCTGACCAGGTACTTGCTGAAATTGTATGGTATATGTTGATGTTTGATTCTTATTTTTGCTGAAAGTTGTAAATCACTTGACTCTGTTGTTTCCTATGTTGTTGAATATAAATATTATGTAGATCAAAATGCAATTGTAGTATATTTATATGGCAGGAGCGGGAAAGATTACTAATTAATATCTTAGTTGAAATAACAAATGCTATTTTTTTTTGTGCTTCTTGTGTGAAATTTTAGCACAGCTTATACTTTATGAGCAAAAAAGGAGTCGTTCCACCTTTTTGGAAAATTTGTAAACAACAATGTGACAAATCTACTAGTACTTTTTAAAGCTTCAGAAACTTTAAATTTATTCAAGTGTCTTGTTTATTATTTCTATTTCAACAGTGTCACAAAAAATTACTTTGAGAATCTGGTTAGAGCATTGGAGAATGGTCTAGTAGATGTGGACTCACATGGTGCCTGCAGCAAGACAACCAGTTCAAAAAATGCAGGAGGTGCTGCTGGGAAGGGGAAAAGTGGAAGGGGTAAAGGAAACAGTAAATCTGGTGATTCGAGCAGAATTACAGATGACTAGTCCAAACCGTTGCTAGTCAAATTTAAGAAATTAACCACCTCAGTGCCAGGTATAATGCTGGAACTGTTTAATCTTCTATTCCTATTTTTGGTGGGATCTACCATATTTCTCTAAGGTAGGTTAAAATAATGGGATAATTCGGTAGGTATAATATATGGTGGCTAACTTGTCGTGGGGGTACTTGAATGTATGATTTGTAAGTAGTTGTCAATGAAGGATTGGTGGAGAAAAAAGAAAAGGAAAAAAAAAAAAAAAAGGAAGGAAAACATCTTTTCGGACCCTCGTGTGTTTTTGGGGGAAGCACCGAGTACGGTGTAGTATGTATATAGTTCTATGTATTAAAAGATTTACATTGCGCAGCTTATTTATGTTATATCATAATTTATAAGAATTCTATCTTTGAATGCATTTGCATGTTAGCAGAAGCTGTAAATTTATTTCTTAGATGATAGACGTGATGATGAGCTAAAGAATTGGTTTTTTTTGCACTTTTATATATAGATAGTGCTATTCTTGTAGTGTTTTAAGGTAATGGCAGTAGCGTGTGGCAGGCAGATCTATGGCAATTCTCCATGGCTCCCATATGGACCAATTCGGGGATATTTCGGTTAGAGTCTTCAAATTATCTGTACTGAGTCTCTAGATCACACATTGAATACGTCTCAATATGCTAAATTTTGATTTTGCATATTGTGGATTGCGCACAGAATAACTTGTACCGTCTATTGTTACTCATGCTTGATTTGTAATATTTTAAAGGATAGATCCATTATATATGATCTAACTTCATCCTAAAAATTAAACAAAATGGACTTCCCGCTACCCAGTATGATTTTGCTTCAAGATTGAAATACATGGAAGAACATTACCTTGTGAATTACTCCTTTCTCAAATTCCATTCTTCATTCATTTTTTTACGAAATCTCACCAGGAAAAATCCCCCCTCTTCCCTAATTACCATGCAAAATAATTTTAGAATCATTGCTAACATTTCTATCCTCTTATGGTCCTCTTCCTGCCTGCCATTTGTACCCCAAAAAAAACACCTTTAAAATACATTTAGATTTACCTGAGGAGTACAACAGCAGCTATTTCTTGAGTTGCATTGATTGTTCTTTAAGTAGTTTGATGCTCAGTGCATTTAACATTGCTCTTGAATATTGTCTTGAAGCCATTTTCCAGTCCATTCCATTCTTCATCATTGCCTTAAATTCGTCGTAACTGATTCTACCGTCCTGCATAGAAAATTACCATGAACAGATGAAAAAAAGCTATATATGAAGTTTCTGTTTGGAAAAATTACAGTAGTAGTAAAATATTGACATTTTGATTAATAGTAGAATTTTTGTAGAACATTACCCTATCAAGATCGACGTCTGAAATGATGTCTCTTATAACTTGCTCATAATTGGGACTTAAGATGTCATCAACCATTGCATCTCTCAACTCTTCGAACTCTATATAACCGGTCTGGTTTTTGTCGAAAAACCTAAATGCTTGAGAGAGATGTTCATCATTCCCTATCTTTATAAGATGAATTGCCATTGCGACGAACTCATCGATACTTAATGTGCCATTTCCATCGTTATCCGCCTTATATATCGCAAGAAAAGTTTTTATTACGTTCAGTAATCCGTAACACAACAGCAGCAGTACAACGAAGAAACATAAAAGGAAAATAACAACTTACTGCATCAAGTAACATCCTAACTTCAGGATCAGGAAGATAATGTCCAATATTTTGGAGCCCATCTTTGAGTTCTTCAAAATTTAAATGTCCATTTCTGTCAGTATCCATCATATTAAACATCTGTTTTATACCTTCTATTTGTTCATGTGGTAAGTTGTCTGCTACCACCTAAAACCAAAATCAAGAGTTCTTTAAATATGAAAATACATATTATTAAGAAAAAAATAATATATGGGTTTCAAAAATCTTACTCTGAGAACTCTCTTCTTGAACTTGTTCATCAAGGAAAACTGCTTAATTCTTGCTCTTACATTTTCTCCTAATGACACATTAGGGACATCACTTGCGTTGTGTATCCAAGGGTGCTCTTCATTATGAAATTGAAAGGATTGAGGAAAGCATTAAACTTATGTTTAATAAACCGGGTTTATAGAACCACTTATGGACCAAGCCAGTAACAAATACTAACCAAGAACTTCTTCAACGCTGAATCGGTTGTAAGGATTTTGCTCAAGCATATTACTAACAAGGTTCTTAGCATCTTCAGAAACTCTAGGCCATGGATCTCTTGTAAAATCCAATTTTCCTCCAACTATTGCATGTGCAATTCCTTCTTCAGTGTCTGTGGTAGTCATACATCCACAAAAATCCCATATTACAACTCATTTCAATATTTTAATTTTAAATTGTCATTAATTAATTAATTGAGAAAAACTTATCCGCGCAAGGCATTTTACATGTCTACTGGCAAGTGCATTTGTAATAGGGATTCGAATTTTTTTCCCACAATATTATAAAAAAAAAAGAATATTTTTTATGGATTATTGAGATTAAATTTACTTTACCAGCCCAAAACGGAGGAACTCCGCAAAGCAAGATATAAAGGATGACACCAGCGCTCCAAACATCAACTTCTGGACCATAATTTCTTCTTAAAACTTCAGGAGCCATATAGTATGGACTGCCTACAATTTCACTGAAACGCTGACCTGCATGTCACCATAGAAAACAACCCTAAATTACAGTA
>CATIWJ010218876.1:0-11724 GCA_949640765.1 Croton laevigatus | reverse complement strand
AAAATCGGTCTCACTAGAACACAATGAAAAATGGTTGGAAAATGCTTTAACTTCTCTCCTAGATTCCAACCACCTATGGCAATGGACGGATAAATAATTGATGTTGTAATGGCTTTTGAACGATGGGCAAGTTGCCGGCAGAGTGGCTACGTTGCCGGCAGTGTGGCTATGTTGTGAAGCTGTATAACATGATCCTGCTACTGGGCAATTTGATATCAAAGAAGTATGGTGATTGGTCAATGAAAAATTACCATTTTCATAAATTTTATTTTATTTTATTATTATTTTTTTTTAATATAGATATAAACTCAGGTACCCGATATAAATAGAAGGACTCGAATTCA
Source organism: Croton laevigatus (assembly GCA_949640765.1). Classification (NCBI taxonomy): domain Eukaryota; kingdom Viridiplantae; phylum Streptophyta; class Magnoliopsida; order Malpighiales; family Euphorbiaceae; genus Croton; species Croton laevigatus. The sequence goes on along the minus strand of CATIWJ010218876.1, from coordinate 11,380 downwards.
GTCCATTAAGACTCAAGGACAAAGGTCTTATCAACTCTGCTGGCTCCAACTATATTTTCATAAATTTTATAACAAAATATATACCCATTCTATATTTATAATTAAAAATAAAAGGCTACCCATTCTGTATATTTGTCAATTCGAATTAGACTGAGTCATTAATATTGCCAAAGAATGGTTTGTTTAGGATACCCCGTGTGTGATACGAGCAAAATAAAATAAAAAATTTTCAATAGTAATTATTGCGATGAGAAATTATACTGGAGTGGATTGGACCGGCATAGACTTTAAGATGATGAGCCAGATGTTAACTGGGGTAGCTTTGATGCAGAATGAGAAACCAACGCCCAGAAGGAGCCTCTAGACCAAAAGTGCTTTCTATACGACGCCAGTGCTTGCGTATTAATTTTGACACCGAAACTACTAAACTGCCCTTTATTCATTAAAGCTCAGTCCATGTGCTTCAGATTTTTTTTAACAAAACATAATAAATTCTTAAGGATTATGGATGGTCCATATGTCCTCAAATTGTTCATGCCACCTTCATAGAATGTTAATTGGTGAATTTTTTTTTATTTTTAACATTAGGTATTATACACACGCACCATACTCATACACTTAAAGAATGAGGCTATTTTTACTGTACTAGAGAAGTCTTGAACCTGGATCTGCTTGCTTACTTTCTTATGTTCTTCACTGTCTCTCCTACTCTCACTCCCCTAATTGGTGAAGTTAATTACCATAACAATGCGGACTTCTGAATATTTTAAATTAAAAAGTTAATAATATAAAGGAAAAACTATAATTTTACCATTAAAATTTGACTTAATGACGAATTTATTACTATATTTCAGCAAAATTGCTCTAACATTATTAATATTTGGCCTAAATTACTAATACACCACCGTGCAGTTAACTTGAACATTTGACCGTTGAAAAAATTGTAGATTGACCCCTCAAGTTGATTTAGATTTTCATTTTTACCCTTTTTGCAACTTTGGTACTCAATTTCATTGTACTTTAATTTTTTTTTTGCCAGCAACACCTCTTTCACACTTAATAATTTTAAAATCAGAATATAAAAATTCACAGAAAATTCTTAATTTAATAAAATAAAAATAAAAAATCACTATTATTATTTTAAACATTTTTTGAAATAGATTTTTTTTTATATTTTAATTTCATCTTATATTTTGGTACTTCTATTAAATAATAATCAATATTCTGTTAATTTTTAAATAATTGACATTACTACCCTTTAATTAATATAAAATTCATTAATTAGTTAGTTACTTTTTTAATTAATAGACACCAAATTATAATTTTACAAATTAAATTACAAAAATAAAAAAAAATGTGAACTGCATACCCATTGTCAAACAGGGACATACATCTTCTTAGAACAAAATCTCCACAACCAAATCAATGTAACACTCCTTAACCCGACTATTTTCTAGCCGAGCTAAGTGCGTTACACAACTAATGCTACATGGTATACAGAACATTTTACAACTAACTAAAATAAAATTTAAAATTAATTTCAATGCAAAATATAAAATTTTCATTCCCTTGATCCGATAGTCTCCTAGTCTTCTGGCTTCGTTCCACAGTATATGCCAATTTAATTTTTTCTGTGGGCCTAATTCAACTTAACTAATCTGAATTTCTTGGCGTCTTTCCGTTACCTATAAGTTTAGCATACACTAAACTTGCTAAGCAATTTGTTTAGTGGGTACTTTATACTTATTTAACATTAATTCACATTCCAATTTTATAAATAAATCACATATAGCAAACAATTGCAGCATTTATCACGGTAGCACAGAATTTTAAATCACATATGCACTTCATATTTATATAAATAAAATTTAAATAAGCATAAAGTACCAAACCTGAATTTTGACGCTTCGTGTGTCCTTTTCCTATGTGTCTTTGTCTTGGATTATTTTCTGCTAGCATCTATTTTATCAAATAAATAACAATTCTAATTAATTTCTCATTCTATTAATAATATTTTTTTTCTAATTTAATTATGTATAATTTCTCTCTGAATTTTTCAACTAATTAAATTAATATTCACAATTAACTATTTATTAAATATTTATCTTTTCTTAATTCAACTAAATTTCTAATTAAATAATTATATTGGTGTAATTTAATAAATTATATTAAATTGTTGCATATTATTCAATTTATACTACTCTCATAATTAATTAATACCCCTAACTATTTATTTTTCTAAAATAAATTCAATTATTTATTAAAGCCCTTCTGAAAGGGCATAAATGAATTGCTAAAATAAGTTTGGAGACTTATCTGTAAATATTTTAGGGCCTTTATGCACGCAGGAAACAAGTTCTTGGACCAAATCGTGATTTCTTAAAAATTTTGGGTCAGACGCGTATTTCTCCTCAAAACACAGGGCTTCAGCGCATTTAAGTGAAAATGACGCCGTTTTGGGTCGTCTTCCTTACCCGCCATCTCTGCAATCGAGTTATCGAACCCGACCAATTTCCAGTCGGTACCCGACGATTCCGGCCACCATAGCTTACAGGCCTTATTCCGATCTCATCCTCTCATCGTCGGCTGTCGTTTGGTAGCCTCAATTTGGCCGTTCAACGTCCGACAATGAAGGAGCGTCAATTTGAACCTCAAGCCGACCCGTCACCTTCTTTTCTCAACCCGACTGTAATTCATGCTTCTGGCCACCTTTCTCGACCCTTCTTGCGTCCAAAATGATTCCCAGACTCTCAGAATTTGATCGGTAATCTTGGTTCCCAATGATATGGTCTAGATATTAAGGTTGAAGCTTTGTTCATTTTCGAATATTTTCCTTCTCTGTTTCTCTATTTTTCGTTTCTTGTTTCTATTTTGTTCCTCCTCTCTTTCTCTTTCCCATTTCTTCTGTCTATATATATATTTACTTACTCATTTACTTATCAAATTTAAAGTCCTCCTTTCTTTGTTTTGTTCCACTTGTACACATTATCATTATTACTATTATTGCAATTCTTTCTTTTTTTTTGTTCCTTCTTTCCATCTGTACTTCTTCAACTTTCTACACTTCTCTATATCCTTCCACCTATACATATATGTATCATTATCATTTTTACTATTTTATTAGTACTTTTACATTTTGATCCCCAAATTAACAAATTTCTAAAATTACCCTTTATTTATGCTAAATTGTATCTCATTCATTATTATACTTCCCAATCCTAATAATTATTTTAAACTTCAATTATTATTCGAGTTATATTTTATGGTAAAATTCTCGACAAACCACGATTATATTTTTAACGCAGTCCTTTATTTCTACTAGCATCACCGTATTTTTAATATCATAAAGTTCAGGATGTGACAATCAAAGCCTGGAAGCCTATGACTCCATGAACACCAATAGCATCCCTAAAAGCCACCTAAAACTGCCAGAATTTTCATTTGAAGGTTTCATGGTCGAAGCATTTTGACCAATTTTGAGGTCTTCCGGTGATTATCTGCAAAATTTAAAGGCACCATTGACATCTTCTCTCCAAAATTTTCAATTTGATGTAATTGTTTGCGCCGATCATTGTAATTTTTGGGTGGCCAAAAAGAGAGAAACATATTATTTTTTGCTTTTTTCTGTCGAATACGATAGAGTTGGGAAAAAATAAGATCATATTTGGAATCTAAAAGTCAAGAGCTTTCCAAGGACATATCATTTGTTAGGTTTTGTTACCGTTACCATTTTACAGTGACCGGTGTCGGCTAGGGTTTCTGCACGAAGAAGATAAAAATGACATGGAATTTTTTAATGTACTTATTGTTACTAATATTGATTGTTGTTGTTGTTGTTGTTATCAATTGTTATTGATTGTTAGTGAAGCTTATTGATTTTTTTATTGTTTTGCATTGATTTTTATTTTATTATTATTGATTACTACTAACATTCATTGTTAGTGAAACTTATTAAATTATTTTATTAATATGTATTAAGTTTTATTTTATTAAAATTTTTATTGAGATTTTTATTTTTACTGTGTATTATTGAAATTTATTAATTTTTTATTATTTTGTATTGAGTTTTATTCCTAATTTTTTTCATTGATTGTTATTGGTTTTTTTTTTTACTGATTATTATTGATTGTTATTGACCGGGATATATTGATTTTTATTGACAGTTATTAATTATATTTACATGACAAAATTCTTTTTATTTTGAGTATTTGACTAGCTTATTTGAATTTGTGATCAATTAATGTTGTTTCAAATGTTTAAGTGTTGTTCTGGCAAGTTTGAACTCAAACAAGTTAAGATGAATCTTTGATTTGCTAAAGAATTAAAGATATCTACAAAAGGTAGCGTGTCACAAACCAACCCGGGAGCTACCACCAGCGTGCAACTAGACCGGAGTTTGACCGCATAAGCTTGCAAAATGATCCATTTAACTACCTTCATCAACTACTTAGGCCTAAGTCCACTGGCCTACAATGGTTAACACAAGTTGATTAAGTAGTCTGGTGGTCTAACTTATAATCTCAATCAATATCTAATGTGGGATTTCACAAACTTAAGCTTTTTTGTGCACAAGCATATTACAGATAATCACATACACCCATGAAACTTATCTAGATGTTGATGCTAGCAATCCTGCAGTGTCATACACAGTAATTTGGCCAAACAGTAGCATATGAGGGAATCCTGATATTAAATATAACAATGAATTAATACTTGATTAATTACTTAAACAATTTACCTCTAAATAATTCTTTTGTTTTATTTACTATTTATCGTTCTTAACGACTTTCTTAGAGTTTAACTTTAAAGTTACCAAGTATATAAAAATAGGTCATTATAAATAAATTACCGGATAAATTCATCAATTAACTTAATACTTAATTTTAATAAAAAGTCCATTTATTTCTTTAGTCTATTTGTATAAAATTATGACTATTATTATTTAAATACTAAAATTAACTTTAGTTTAATAAAATTAATAATATTTTATCTTAGTTATAAAATTCTCTTAATTTAATTATACCCTCAATTAACTTAATTATAAAATAAATTAAATTTAGTTAATCATTTAAATTTGAAGGATGTGGATGAAATAAAATATAAATTCAGGGGGTTTATCTGTTGAAGTTCCTAGGGCTTATTTGAAAACAAGGGTAAGTTTTGGAGCCAATATGTCACATCCCGACCGTCAAAATGTGTCGGAATGGCAGAGTCATAAATTTAGGTGGTAAAATTGAGAATAAACATAGGCTTGAGGACTAGAAGGTAATTTTGGATTGAAATGTATGTGTTTGTGTGTGATTAGTTAATAATAATAATAATAATAATAATAATAAAAAGGAATGAAGAAGAGAAGGGGAACGTAAATATCAGGAGATGAGGGCAAATGGAAGCTTAGAGTAGAAAGTTGTGTGGAACAAGAAATTGGTAGGTATAAAAGGATACTGAATAGTGAAAAACAACAGAAAATAAGAAAGAAACAGAGGAAAATTTAAGCTAGAAAAAGAGGAAAATATAGAAGAAAATTTTAAATTAGCAACTTTTAATCCCTTTATCATTTGAGAAAACTAACACTGGAAATCAAGACTTGGGATTGATTTAAACCTGTTCAGAGCAAAAAAGCCATTGACCCATCATCGAAAAGTGAAATTCCGTTCGGATTACCCAACGGATATTTGGATAACCCGTGGCCTTTCTAGGCGTTTTCTAGAAGCTTCGGCAACTGTCCATTGGTTTTGAGACGGGAAAAGGAAGGGCAACGCCGAGAGGAGGAGATCTGTGCTTGGCTCATCGCCTGTCGACACCAGAATTATCATTGGGCCCATTCGGGTATTCGGGTCTGGTGAAACCCGGTATACAGAGGAAACGAGTGAAGAAGGTGAAGGAAACGCTGAAAAATCCAGCGTTTTGTCTAAAACGGTGTCGTTTTGTACAATTTCGGAACGACGCCGTTTTGGTGAAGTGGCAGATATAAGCTTTGGCACCTAGAGTTTTGGTTTATCTCAGCGTGGCCCTAAAGTTACCTTAGCTGTGCATCTGGGTCCCTCCGTGTTGCTAGGTAACCCTCAGACTTAATTTAAGTCTTCAATTAGGTCCAGCAGTCTATTTTAATTATTAAATTAAGGTTATTTTGAGATTTTAGTTAATTAGAGATAGGGGTGTACAAAAATAACCGAATTTCGGTTTCCGAACCGAATAGAAGAAATCGAAATATTCGGTTCGGCTTGCGGTTTGTAGGAGTTGAAAACTGAAATCGAACCGAACCGATTTTTAAACCGAACCTTAACTATAATATATATACATATTTTTCCATGGAACCCTAATAACTTAAGCCTCGCCGCCCTCCTTCCTTTCATCTTTTCTCTCTTTCTATACTCAGCCCATTTCCTCTTATCAGCCGCCATATCCACCACCTCTGGCCAGCCGTGCCTTCCGCCGATCACAACCAGCTCCGCTCCCATCTCCACCACCTCAAGCCCGCGTGCCATGCTTCTGATCGCCGCCGCCATTGGATGACTTTCTGCATCCAAACTTCAATCCACTTCAACCTCGAGAAGCAGGGGCTTGTAATGGCGGTGCTGCTCCGGCAAATCGAAGAGAATCGCGGTGATCCACTTCAATCCACTTCCAATCGCCACTTTGGGCTTCGGGAGACCAATATAATGGCTTCGACGGTGCTGCTCCGACCATGGGCTTCGCGAGACCAACGTAGGGCCTATGCCATAACTATTCACGGAGATGATAATGGTGAGATGGTTTTTTAGCCGCATATTTTTTTCTTTGTGAATTAATTTTTGGATTTGTAATTATAGTGAATGATGTTATGATGTTTTATTGGAATTTCTGGATTTGTAGACTCTTTAGTTTTGACAATGACAACAAAAAAAAAAACATCAGAAGGATGTTTTCGTTTCTGTTAAAGATGTTTTTGTTTTTGGAATTTCTGGAATTTCTGGATGTTCTTGTTTTTTATTATGCTGACGGTGATTTGTAGATCTGTTTGTTTTATTGGATTTGCTAGTTTTTGTTTTTGATTGGTCTGGTTTGAGATGTTATAAAAATATTAGGTTGTAGTTGATTTGTTCATTAAGATGTATATTTGATTCTCAAATTTGCCATTTTGGAGTGATTAGAATTGGATAATGCATATATTTAGTGTCATGTTTAGATAATAGGTTCTATTTTATGCATATGGAGGAGGAAGGAAGATTCGGTTTTCACTGAACCGAAACCGAACTGAACAGCGTATTCGGTTTTTCCTTCCAAAATTCAATTTTCGGTTTCATGATTTCGGTTCACCGAACCGAATTTGTACAGCCCTAATTAGAGACCTAGATTAATTTAAATAAAATTATGAAAAATATTCTATATATTATTTTAAGGTATGTACTAAATAAACGAGGAGAAATCGAGAAAATTTTTAGGAAATTGCTTCTGCGGAGCTATAAAACAGGTTTCGTACTTTACTCTTGCTTTACTATATTCAAGTATATATATTGTGTTGTGAACATGTGATGTGTTGTTGAATGCTGTGCTATTGTTGTCATGTGAATAAATAATGTGCTAAATTGAACTGAGTAAAAGTAAAGTACCCACTAAGCATAATGCTTAGCAAGTTTAGTGTTTGCTAAACTTGTAGATTATGAAAAGACGTAAAGAAAATCAGGACAGTCAAATAGAGTCAAGCTCACTAGAAGCACTTAGCATGGCATATCCTGTAAAGATAAATCAGAAGCTAAAACAGACAACAGCGTGAAGAAGACAATTTTTTTCTAAGGTAATGTTCTGTATACTAAGTTGTTTTAGTTGTGACATACTTAACTTGGCTAGTAGCAGTCGGGTTAAGGGGTGTTACACAATATACGAACCTTAGAAAACTAGAGAAATAAAATGAATATTTGCCATCACAACGCAGCCAAGTCATACGTTTTGATCATCTTCTTCATTTCCTCTACAACTTTTATATTTTTAATTTTTTAAAAATATATTCAATATAAACTTTTGGTCTTTTACCAGTTCAAACCCAATTTCTATTTGATTTCCGTCTGTTATCTAATTTGAACTGGAGTGTGGTCAAACCCGGTTAAATCGATTTGACCAGCCGGTCCGGTTTGGTTTAAGAAGACGCGTATATAGAATATAGTTCCTCTTTTACCAAACTCCTTGTCGTTGACTTGTTGACTTCGAATGAAACTGCCCAATCCTAATTTTCATCTTTTCTTTAGACACATGTCAACTGGCATCAACGGATGTGGCTTGATTCGAGGGACTAAAGATGATGTTGATTTCTCAATTCTCATCCACAAAATAGCCTTCTGTTGACCTTTAATTACACACTTTTAAAATGATTAATTTATAAAAATTTCGGATAAAGTGCTTATTAGTTTAGTAAATAAGAGTAATGTGCAAAAAAAATATATTAATTATTCTAAATAAAACATTTAAAATGAAAAAAAAAAAATTCAAGCACGAGCATCTAAAGTAAAATGAATAGAAAAATATTTCCGCATTCATATTATATATAAAAAGCACGAATGGATGGAGAACATTGAGATTGTCAAAACTACTTATACTATTTCTAATGTGAGGTCATTATGTTTTTATTAAATTATTAATTAATAAATAACAATCCTAACACTATTATTCTTAAAAAAAAAACAATTCTAATACTATTTAAGAGTTAGAACTAATATTGTATTATAATTAAATTAATTTTAATTAATTAATTAATAATCATTCTAATATTAATAATATTAATAGTGTATCATATTAATATTAAAATTTAATCTAATAAAGAAATAATACTTTTAAAGGAAAATAAATTACTATTTCTAAACCCATAAGAAAATAAATAATTTTAAACTAAATAAAAATAATATTAATAATTAAATTAAGTTTAATTACTTCATCAGTTTTCTCTTTTCTTCTCCATCATTAATTCTCATCAATTTAAAAATATTTATAATTAAAAAGATAATCTATAATTAAAAATACAACCCATAAAAATATACACCCATAGAAATAAATTTATTTCAAATATACTGGTCATAGAAAATCTACATAGATCGTGAAAATATATAATACGCAATTAGAAAAGCCAAAAGCTTAAACAAAAAATAATTCAAATCTTTATATCTAATGAAAAAACCAAAAACTATAAATATTATATTAATAAAAAATAGCCTTAAATCCGGGACCTCAGTCCTAAAAAAGAAGTGACTTACCACTAGCCTACCTTCTTAGACTTAATAAACCCTACTTTTTATCCCTCACCGAACTTGAAAATCACAATCCCCTCTTCTCTTCTTTTCTTCTCTCTTTGCCTGCACTTAAAACACAACCCACCTTTATTTTATATATATATATATATATATACCCAAAACCCCTCTCTCAAATAAACACCTATACTCAAAAATTTTAAAATAAAAACACATCCAACCCATAGTTTTACTCAATAATTATAATAATAATAATAATCAATAATTATAATTATAATAATAATAATAATAATAGTTATTATTATTATTATTATTAAATAATTTCAAATATAACCTAAAATTTCCAAAATAATTATTAAATCCTCTAACTTCAAAATGCCACTTTGTACTAAAAAAAGACCCTTGTCATTCTTAGTATTAACGAGCATCAAAATAACACCAATAATACAAGGGTTCAAAATTACAATTTAACCTCTAACCTTCAAATTAACCAAAAACTAAGAGTTTCACAATACATCGCACACTAAAAAAACTAGTTATTTTTAAATATGTGAATATAGAGGTATCTCTACATTATTAGATTTAATTAATTAATTAATTGTATTAATATTTAAATTATTATGAAATAATAATAAAACTCTTCATATATACTTAATTTTATTTATGATTAGTTATTAATGTTAATTTTTATATTAATTTTAGTTAGAATAAATAAATTAATATTAATTACAATTAATAATATATCATAAATTTTTTTTGTTAAAATTTTAATTATTAAATTGATCAAATGAAGAATTTCATAATTTAATTTCTTTTGTAATTATTTAGAGAAAATAAAATAAATAAAATATAAATAAATTTAATTATAAAATAATATATGAAATAAATATCTTTAAATTATATTATAATTATGCATATGAATAAATAAAACATAATGTACGATGATGTAGCATAACGTAGCATGAGTATAACCCACTCAAAATTTTGAGTAATTTTGAAATTAATTATAATTAAATATCTCTAATTAATAATTAAATTATTTAATAAAAATATAATTATATAACTAATTAAAGTAAATAATTTTTTTTAAGATAAAAATAAAAATTATATAAGTTTAATTAAAAATAATTATTAAAATTTAATTTATAGATACTTTTAAATTATATTATGATTAAGCATATATGTAGAAAATTAAGTGAATATGTTATTTATTGGATGATGTACTTATTAAAAAATTGTATGATCACACTGCACGATTGTGTACCTGATATATATAAATGAGAGAAGAGGAATGACATCATCGTCATAAAGTTTTTATTTTTAAGCATGGAATTATCTCAACATTATAAGTTATAATTTATAACTTATAATTTATTTATTTATTAATTATAATAATATTTAAAATAAATTAAATATGATAATATTTAAAGTATAATAAACTAAAAATAAATTTAAAATAAAAATAAATTTTATATTCTATTATAAAATAATATTTTTGCTATAAATTTATTTAATTAATTTTTTTAAATTTGAATTACAATATTCGAATAATATTTTATTAAAAATATACCATTCAATTTGTAAAATCATTTAATTTATTAAATTATCATATTGTAATTTTATATATAAGTATATGAATAGGAGGGATATTGATATTTTGAACATATTATAAAATAATTACTTTTAGAAAAGAAATTGTCTGTACCTATAATTACGTATAATTATTTAATTAATTCATTATATTAATATTTGAATTTTAATGAAAATAATTAATTTAAATTATATTATATTAAAAAATATTATTTTAATTATTTAATAATATAATTTAATTTTTTATATACAAATATGATGATTTAGATTATTCTTATATGAATATAAAAAATTACTAACCTACTAAGCAAAATTATGAATTATACAGTAGATAGAGTTTCTTTTACACTAAATTAGTGTCTATAGTGTGATTCGATTTATATTTTATAACTATAACCATGTTATTTATCAAAAATTTTCAAAAATTAAAAGTTATTTATGGTAAATATAAATTTTTAAAATGTTAACTCTAAAAAATGTTTTAAATCAAACATATACGTTACATGTGAATTAAAGACACTTCATAAAAAAATCACAATTATTTTTATCTGAATATAGGGATAGGGGTAATT
>CATIWJ010218825.1:0-19565 GCA_949640765.1 Croton laevigatus | reverse complement strand
GGAATTTTTGTTTTCTTAATAATCCGTTGGATTGTTCTGGGTATCAACAGTTGTGCATCCCAATTTTAAAAATTAGCTCTATGTTACAAATTATACATGATCATGTACAAATTGTTATAAGTAAAATTTTTTTTTTTTTTTAAACATAGGTCACTCATATATACCCTTATATATAGGGAAGAGAGTTGGTATAGTTTGAACCTAGGATCTCAAGGCCACATGCAAATATTTTGACTATCAAAGCTACCACCCACTTCTGTTTTACGTTAAATTTATAATACAATAAATGGGATCCATTACTTTTAATTTCGGAATTCAGTGCATATCATTTTAACAAATATATATTTTTTTTAAAAAAAAACTCTATTCTCAATTTCGAGAAATCGGGCGTGGAATAACCATTTTTAAACTCCATTGAGTGGGTTAAGAAAAAGAAAAACTAACACCAACAATAAGTTGGGCTAGAGGATGAAACAATAGATTTCTTAAGCAATATTTACAGTTCGAATCCTAATATTATTTTAAAAGAAAATTGGATTGAGAGAGTCGCCTTTTATGGGCCTCTGTAGTGCCTAAATCTAAATTCATCGTGATTAGATGTTCGGGTGGAATTAAAAAAAAAACTAAGTTATGAAATTAAACATGATAAGCTTTCGAATTTGGATGGAGTTAGCTCAATAAAAATTTGAGATTAATATGTCCAAGATCACATTGTTTTGTTAAATTTCTTTATCAATATTGATATGTGGAATAAATTATTGAACAAGTTTTGTCACGACTCAGTCCGAGGCAGCGATATGCATGCAGCTAGACCGAGTATGGCCCCAAGTTTCCAAAATGATCCACCAGATTTAATCCACTTGTCTAAAATGGTTAACCAAGTTGAAATTTAACTTATATATCATATCATATCATTATCCGATGTGTAATCTTATATTTAATAAGTTAAATAGCAAATGAGCTTGATAAATTTCGTGAGTTTGTGAACTAAGTTTGATCTCCACTAATTTATTTTCGGAGTCAACTTGAAATGAGCTTTTATGAATTTGAGTCTCAAGCAGTTGCAAATAGCTTAGTTAAATTTATAGTATTTTCAATTTGTTATTGTACAATTTGTTGCGAATGAATGTAGGGGGTGTTCAAAAAAAACCACCAATCGAAAACCGAACCATGAACCGAGTAAAACCGAACCGAAATTTCAGTTATTTTCGGTTTTCGGTTATTACCAGCTCAAAACCGAATCGAATCGAAATTATCGGTTCGGTTATCAGTTTGGTCAGTTGTAAACTGAACCGAATCGAACTGAACCAATAAGACTAAAACAGTTGAATTTTTGCCAAAACGTAGTCGTTTTAGATCAAAATATAGTCGTTTTAAACCTAATTTACTAATTAAATATAAATTTCGGTTTTTACCGTGAACCGAACTTTGGTTCGGTTTTCATAGTGTTCGGTTCGGTTTCAATTTTTTCTTATCGATTTTCGGTTTGAATCAGTTCTGGCTTATCAATTTGGTTCGGTGTCGGTTCGGTTTTCATAGTGTTCGGTTCGGTTTCAATTTTTTCTTATCGGTTTTTGGTTTGAATCGGTTCGGTTCCATGAACACCCCTAAATGAATGTATAATAACTATATGAAACCAAATCATACATAAATTGGCCAATACAGAAGGAAGGCTATTAGAACCGCAACAAGAAAAACCTTCTCCTTTCATCCTGAAATAGAAGCAACTATGTCAAGACTCCACCAGAAGTATTATTAACCAACATTTACGCTGGTCTAAGCATAGTGACGACAATGGGAAAAAATAAAATAAAAGATCTCATGGTTGATATAATTGAATCAATGACGCTTGTTGATCGAGCTTGCGAAGCAGTACTTAGGAATGTTAGATAAGAAACAGCTTATCCGCAACTAACTACAGAGGCAAGAACATGGGTTGCGAAGGACTTGGGCATCAGAAGCCATCCCATCCCTCCCTACTCCAAACTACTTGCATTAATTGTCCATTCCTTCCTCCAGTGCATGTGATTGTGGATCAAATGCTCCCATCAGTTCTTTCGTTTTCAAACTTTAACCACATTTATATATGCTCTTTAATTTTTTCTTCTCTTTCACTATAGTACTAATTCTAACGTCTGAAAGGAAGATTGCAATTAAATTATTTTAATTAGTAACTTTTTGTAGTATAATTAAATCCGTTTATTATTAGTACCTATATATTTCATTATTAACAATTAGTCGCAATTTGATTTACCTAGGAAAAAATTCTAAATTTAGAGTTCGATTTACATAATGAAAATTTTATTTAGCAAAAGGGTAAATGAGTAAAATTATTATAATCCAATTAATAGAATTTGATATTAATACATTAATTATAAACCACATAATAGAATATTAAGAACAATTCATTAGCTTTATTTTTCTCTCTTTTTCTGCATAAATTAAACTTTTTTTTTTTTTTTTAAAGTTATAGTGAAATTTTAATCAAAGTAAAATGAATGTGTTCAAAATCTTAAAATAATTTTTTTTTTTCATAGTAATCACATCAACTATTCCTTAACCAACGAGCAAAAAATTTGTATCCACAGGTAAACTTGATTATAATGAGAAAAAAAAAGAAGTGTTTTTAAATAAAAGGAGAATGGAGTTAAAATTCAACTCAATATTAAGATATTATGCAAGGCAAAGTGGCTAAATGTATAAATCAAAGTCAAAGGAACTGTTGCGAAAATAGCATTGGTGTCTAAACCTAAACAGGTTGGAGTCGCAAGTTTAATGTGGTTGGGTATGGCATTAAATGCCGCTACCAACGACCTCCCCAACTCATTTAATGGATATAATGAAGACCCTTTCTTTCCCCTTTCTCCCTTTCTTTCTTCCATATCCTTTCTTTTCTTTTCTTTTCTTTGGAGGTGCATTATTCCAATACCAATTATCAACAGCTTTTGCATTTCTGGTCGGTTTGCCAACCCTACTTGTTTTGCATGGCTTTCTTCTTAACCTAACACATATAATATTCCTTCACTTGGTCAAACTCATACACTACTCGTTTTTCCATTCTCACAACTTTTTTGCCTTTCCCCTCCTGCATATATACTATATTCCTTCATGGTTTGTTCTGCAATCCAGATTTGATGAGGAACTCGGCGAATCAAGTAATGGTGGAGATTGAGTCAAGTAAACCAGCAGGAAATGGGATGGTGGTTGCGGGTTTGAGTCCTCTGAGCGAGACTCTTTGGAGAGAAAAAACAAACACGGAGTTTGTAGGAGATGTTTCCGCCAGACTTACTTGGAAGGATCTGACGGTGATGGTCAGCCTTAGTAATGGTGAGACACAGAAGGTTTTGGAAGGCCTTACTGGCTATGCCGAACCAGGAACTATCACCGCTCTCATGGGTCCTTCTGGTTCTGGCAAATCCACTCTGCTCGATGCTCTCTCCAGTCGCCTTGCTTCCAACGCTTTCCTTTCTGGGACTATTCTCCTCAATGGTCGTAAAACCAAACTCTCTTTCGGAGCGGCAGTGAGTAGTAGTTTCTAGTTTTTTCTTTCTTTCTTTCTTTATCAATTAACTGCTTACTTTATTTGTCCTGAAGCTTAATTATGTAGAATCATATATGTATATATTTATATAGGCCTATGTGACACAAGATGACAACTTGATTGGTACTCTAACTGTGAGGGAAACAATCTGGTACTCGGCTCGACTACGCCTCCCCGACAAGATGCCCCGGTCGGAGAAGCGGGCTTTGGTCGAAAGTACTATAATTGAAATGGGTCTTCAAGATTGTGCAGATACAGTAATTGGAAATTGGCATTTGCGAGGGATCAGTGGAGGGGAAAAAAGAAGAGTCAGCATTGCTCTTGAAATCCTAATGAGGCCTAGGCTGCTGTTTCTTGATGAACCCACAAGCGGGCTCGACAGGTTAAATATAATTAAGATCTTTGTTTCCTTAATTAAGTATTATATTATAATTAATCTAGCTAGTTGATGGGCTGTGGCAGTGCTTCAGCTTTCTTTGTAACGCAGACGCTGCGAGGTCTGTCTAGAGATGGAAGGACTGTGATAGCTTCAATTCACCAGCCTAGTAGTGAAGTGTTTGAGCTTTTTGATAGGCTCTACTTACTATCAGGAGGCAAAACTGTTTATTTCGGCCAGGCTTCTGAGGCATACGAGGTAAATAACAACTCCCTGCTCCTGCTGTTTATTATTATTATTATTTCTAAGATGTATTCACTGGAATTGGCAGTTCTTTGCACAAGCTGGTTTCCCTTGCCCTGCCTTGAGAAACCCATCTGATCATTTTCTGAGATGCATCAATTCCGACTTTGATAAAGTCAAGGCTACTTTAAAGGGGTCTATGAAATTGCGGGTATTACTGCTCTCTCTCTCTTTTTTTTTTCCATCTATGCATATTGGAAATTGAAATTGTAGCTTAAAATTTGACTTGGCTTTTACATTCAGTTTGAGTCAAGTGAAGATCCATTGGAGAAGATAACAACAGCTGAAGCAATAAGAAGTCTTATTGACTACTATCGTTCTTCTCAGTACAATTATGCAGCAAGAGAAAAAGTGGATGAAATATCAAAAGTGGTAAGTGTCTCTTTAATTTTACGCTATCAGAGTTCAGCTATTAATCAAAACTGTTGCTGATAATTATGTGTTGCAGAAAGGAACTGTGCTAGATGCAGGTGGAAGTCAGGCTAGTTTCCTGATGCAAGCCTATACTTTAACCAAACGTTCGTTCATCAACATGTCCAGGGATTTTGGGTATTACTGGCTCAGGCTTGTGATTTACATTGTGGTCACCGTCTGCATTGGAACTATCTACTTGAATATTGGAACTGGTTACAATTCAATCCTGGTACTATTTCTGTCCTCTGCTCCAATTTGCAATCTTAAGTTCACTTGTCATTCTATGAATCTATCAGAGCTGATAAGAACTAAAAAACCTGCTTTTGTTATAACAGGCGAGAGGTTCATGTGCCTCTTTTGTGTTTGGTTTTGTCACTTTCATGTCAATT
Source organism: Croton laevigatus (assembly GCA_949640765.1). Classification (NCBI taxonomy): domain Eukaryota; kingdom Viridiplantae; phylum Streptophyta; class Magnoliopsida; order Malpighiales; family Euphorbiaceae; genus Croton; species Croton laevigatus. The sequence goes on along the minus strand of CATIWJ010218825.1, from coordinate 14,542 downwards.
GGTGGATTTCCTTCCTTTGTAGAAGATATGAAGGTGGGTATTCTATCTGATTTTATAAGAAAACCTATATATAAACTCCCAACATATGTAATAATCTTTAATTTGGATTAGGTGTTCCAAAGAGAGAGGCTGAATGGGCACTATGGAGTGACTTCTTTTGTGATTAGTAATACAATCTCTGCAATGCCATTCCTGATAATGATCACATTCCTCTCTGGAACCATTTGTTACTTCATGGTCCGTCTTCACCCAGGTTTCGAGCATTATTTATTCTTTGTGTTGTGCCTTTATGCAAGTGTTACTGTCGTTGAGAGCTTGATGATGGCCATAGCTAGCATTGTCCCCAACTTCCTCATGGGTATCATCATTGGTGCTGGAATTCAGGTTCGCAAATTCATCTACAATATGATAGTACAAACCCTATTTCAGTGAATAATTAATAATGAATATTTTTGTTTAAATATGATTCCAGGGAATATTCATGCTAGTGTCTGGATACTTCAGGCTTCCAAATGACATACCGAAGCCAGTTTGGCGTTATCCAATGTCATATATCAGTTTCCACTTCTGGGCTTTGCAGGTAAACCAGTGCTAAAGCATTCTGCCTGTTTTGAAATTTGTTTTGTCATTGGGGTTGGCAGGGTTTCAACTCTAGAAAATCTGTTCAGCTGTGCTTCACCTCCCTTTGGTTATTGATCAATTGCTGAAGCAGTTTTTCTGTATTTTTTTCAGGGGCAGTATCAGAATGATTTGACCGGGTTGTGGTTCGACAACCAGTCACCAGAACTTCCTAAGATTCCTGGAGAGTATATACTAGAGAACATATTCCAGATTGATGTGCACAGATCAAAATGGGTGGATCTTAGTGTGATCTTCAGTATGATTGTTGTGTACCGCATAATCTTTTTTATTATGATCAAGATAAGTGAAGATGTGACACCTTGGATTAGAGGTTACATAGCAAGGAGAAGAATGCAGCAGAAGAATGGAACTCAAAATACAACAGTAGCTCCTGACGGTCTAACACAGTCTCCTTCCTTGAGAAACTATGTGGCCAATCGTCGTGCTGCTGGAAATGGTAAAAGGTAGAGTTTAGTATTATGGTTTTCCGCTTTGAAAAGATCAAAATTATATGAATCCTTTTAACACACTATACAATCTTAAGCTTATGTGATATACATTATGTACCTTTTCGGCTCACACTTAAACATGAGACAGAAGTGGGCTTTGAAAGTAATATTATATCATTATGTTCAATATCAGACATTAATTAATGTCCTTCTGAGATGCTGGTTTTCGTTTTTGTTTCTCATCTTTCCCCTGCAATTAAAATGGAAAATTGAGTTGAACTGCTATGCCTATGAATGCAATACGAAGTATGTCTTACATGGGCTTGCAGCAAATTGTACCCAAGTTCAAAGAAAAGAATGGTGAACAGCTTTATTTCAAATGGGCTATAGTCCAAAGAGACCTGCCGAAGTGTGCAAACTAATCAGCCCACTTATTTCCTAGGTCTCTTACTTTGTACATAAAACAGACACTAGTGGTAGTCAAAAGCCTCAATTTTTGGAATTACACCCGGTTTAGGAACCCTAGACTTTTTTCATCCCATCGCATTGGACCAACTAGATGCTTTCATCTCGCTGGACCAACTAGACACTGATTCAAAAGCCGCAATTTTAGTTTATTATTATATGACTACACATAATAGGCAAGGATTTTCTTATACATCTTTACATGTAATTTTGCATTACAAGTCTAGAGTAGGGGTGAGGATATATTTTTTATTCCAATCGCACATATATAATTTGTTTTCCATCCCCATTTTATTCATGGATAATTTTTTCCTATTCTCATCTCTATTCATGTGGAGATTCTCATTATTCACTATATTAATTATTATAATATTATTTTAATTCATTTACTGTTATAATATATTAAAATATTATATATTAGCGGGTTTCTACAGAATCGGGGATGAGAATTTCCACGAGATAGAGATGTAAATCCCACGGGACGGAGAATATAAAATCCATCTCTACCCTATTTTTGCTAATGGGAAAAATTATATTCCGTCCTCGGTCTCATAGAAAAATAATAGAAGTTTTTCTCCCTATTTAGGTCGGATTTGAACGGAGAATACTTCCTAGTCTAAAAGTAGTGGATTTCGTGTAAAAAAAGGAAGGGAAATGCATGTTCTCTTTCAACAAGTGTAGCTTCTTTATGTTAATGCAAGAGACCTTTCTAAAAAAGTAAAGCCATCTTTATTATTAGTATTCTCTGTAGAAAGAAGATCTTCTCTCATTATTACAGTGATTGGATTATCCAATTGGGTGGCAGAAAAGAAAGTAAGAAAATGGCAGAATATGTTTGGAAGAATGCTCTCTCTCCTTTCCACTCTATGCAATAACATTGGGAGCCAATGTCGCCAATAAGGTTTGGACGCGCGGGCAGACAATTTAACTTTTCTATTTCAGTAAATTTTTTTACCATAGTTACAGGGGAGGTGACGTTCCAACCCTGGCAAGCAACTAACAGCTTGATTCACCCCTCCCCTTGTCCTCTTCTTTTTCAGTAAATTCCCTCTGCAGTTTCAGCTTTAGAAAATGGAATGAAATATCCATAATGTTTTGGTGCTTGAGATAAAATTTTGAGGATGTGATTAGTTATTAAATCGTTAAACATCTAACCATTTCAAATAAGAATTGACAGACAGATTAAATTTATAATATGATGAGGACACATGGATAAAATAAAAAATATACCATGTAGATATGAAACGGACAGGAATTTTTTCCTCTGTAAAGCTTAAAGCAGAGACTTCAGAAAAAAATTATGGTCCAAAGGTATGTGAGGGAGGGTTTTAGCCACAAACAGAACAAGTTGGTAATGGTGGCCAGCCTAGAAGAATCAGAATCTCTGTATATTCCTAGTTTTGTGTGATTTTTCTTAAACGCGTTAACTAACACCTTTTTTTTCTTTCTACTGTGAGTGAAATTACAGGTACACGATCCTCCTTCCTGTCTTTGGATTTCTGGGAATATCAGGAAGGTTTATTCCACCTTTTGGTTTTATCATAATCCACTAGTACTAATTCTTTTAAAAAAAATAAAAAATTCATTACCTCTTTTTTTTATTCTTCACTCTGGTCTCCAATTCATCAGTAAAAGATTGACAAAGTTAAGGGATAGGGATCGAAAAGTACATTTAGTATTATTAATGACTAAGTATAAACTATGAAAACATCCTTAACCTTGATATAACTGATGATTTTTTTAAAAAATGTATTTCCACTATTAATGTGATAATAATATTGATAATTTTTGTGTAACTATATATAAACCGCGAAGTAAAGCTCATCAGCATCAAAATACTTGGATGATAAGAATGTCATATCATTGACATACTCTTCATGAGCTATCCAGCAATCTAATTTCTCAAAACTATACTTGTGATTATTGTTAATTACAAAAATTTAAGTCCATCCTAGATTTGATTACCTCATAGTTATTACAGGAACCAAAAAGGTGAAAAGGCAAAAGGGATACTTCTTACTTGTATTGTACATGCCAATTTGGGGAGGGGAACAACAGTGAAATAAATATAATTTTAAATAAATTTATCCGTATTTAATTAAGCTTTTAACAATCCTAACCGCCAACGTGTAGATTAATTAAAGGTCTCAAATTCAAGTCTTGAAAATGTAAATGTGTTAAACTTTGGTGTACAGAGTTTTGCGCCACTGAGATAGCTTGAATCTGAACTAATTGGCAACCCTCGTTTGATAACCGAAAAGCCCATGGTTAAACAACAAAAATTAAGCTTTTAACAATCCTATAGTGGACAGATGACGATGCTCTAAGGCAAAGAATTGACGCAGTGGTTGACAGCGCAGCTATTTTGTGAAAAAAATTTGAGTTTGATCCCTTCTCTTCCTCTTTTTCCTCCTTTAGATTAGAATATTTCTTTAAAAAAAAGGAAAAAAAAAAAAGATGACGATGTTCTCAAAATTAGAATCAGTTAGCCAGACAAGAATCCATTCTCAATTCTCATTGGCCAACCAATGAAAATGGGAACAGAAGCCATCATCATAATTCACGGACAGACAAGACAGTACCAAAAAGTTAAAGATGATGCCAAAATTTTAATTTACTTTTCTGCTAAGAATACACAATTATATATAAAAAAGGTTTATATTATAAAATTTTTATATATAACAACATTGTTCATTAGTCATTCATTTCCTTTTTCGGTTTGGTCTTCTAAACAATAAAGAGAAAAAAATATACTAAGTTTCTCTCCCCTTTTTCTTTTTTATTTGACAACACAAATCCACCCGTTAAAGAAGTGGAAGTGGAAAAAATAGGGGAAATAGAGTGAAGTATCCTGTTAACAGGTTTCAGACAATAGTGGTTCATAGAAAAAAAAAAAAGTGACATAGAAAGTATGATTAGGAGGTGGCAATGCAATGAGACTCCAAAGAGAAAAGAGACCTTCTTGGCTCCTTGCATTCCTTTTGCAAAGAAAAAACAAAGCGATCTCCTTTATTCCTACTCACTACTATTTCTTTCCTCCTTTCATTTTTTGTGACTATGTAATCGTTATTACTGTTTTTGGTTATGGGACTAAGACATGCTGTTACTCCTGTTGCTGAGCCCATGGGCTTGCTCTTCCAGTAGCACTCATAAGTATTAAGTGACGATGCTTGTGCTCTTCGGCTGCCCACAGCCTGTGCTACCGGAATGATCCGAGCCACCGGCGATAGGGACGGTGCTATTGGATTTACTTTTTGCTCCGTCTCCTCTCCAAATTTGATAATTTCATTGAACTTGTTGGACCAAGCTGGATTCTTATTAGCCAACACCATTGGTTTATTCATAATGAAAGCTAACTTATGAACATTTATGAAGTCGTTAGATAATTTTGATGGTTGCTCCATTATATACCTCTCCTTTCCTCTTCTCCTCTCGTTCTCTGCTGCATTCTCAACTTCCACTTGAAACAAGTTGTCTTCTTTTCCCGTTTTCTTTGCTCCCTCTCCTTGTTCATCTGGGGTATTGATAAAGGTAAGAACAAGGCGACCGTCTTGGCGATCGGCTTTGAAGTTGTTCTGCGAAGGAAAAGAAATAGCTTCCAGAACCAATCTGCCATTATCGCGGTGAGGCTTCATACGCAGAGAAGCCCCATCGCGACTAGATAGTGAAGGAAGTGGAGGAGGAAATGGTCTAGGTGACAATTTCTTAGTAGCTGAGAATGTATTGTTCTTAGCAACTTCCCAATCCTCCAACTCGTAATCATTGGCAGGCCTCTCTTCTTTTTCCTTTTCTTCTTCCTCTTCTTCTTCTTCTTCTTCTTCTTCTTCTCCTTCTTCTTTGTCTTCCTCTGCATCACCAATCTCTGATGGTGGATATGAAGAGAACCCATCAGAGCCAGTCTCGGAGCCGAGACTTTCAGTACAAATTTCAAGGCTTTTTTCGCTCAGAGAGCTTGATCTTTTAATAAGAGGGTGAATATAAGGAGGAGGAAGGGGGTTTTTGGCTTCTTCTTGTGCTTTTTGGGTTAGGATGGAATTCCATATATCTAATTGTCCAGGTGCTGACTCTTTCTTCTGTTTCTCTTGTTGGATTGAACTCCAAATCTCTGAAGAAGAAGAAGCAGAGTCTACTATGACGGGAAATTCTTCAGATGAAGCAATCCTCTTAAGGCGAGATGAGAATCCATTTTGAGAAAGCCATTTTTTAGAGGACATATCAGCTGAAAGAGTTCTTTTTAAAGATTTATTATTGGCTTTCTGTTCAGCATCAGCCGAGCCAAGAATGGAAACTATCCCCTGTTTTTTCCCGAACATGACCTCTTCTTTGAAGGAAGAAGACGAGTTGCTTGAAGATGACATCCCAAGAACTAGAAGAGAAGTGATGGAGAGAAAAGAAAAGGGAGAAGAAACAGAAGGGAGGCAAGGCAACGCCGCAAACCAACAGAGGTCTGATAAAAGACCACTACTGGATATGCGAGTTGCAAAACAAGAGATCTTAAACAATTTCTTAGAACTGAACAAGTAACTGTGGTGGTGGGAATTTGCTGATAGCAAGAAACGGAAGAAGGGAGTGAGGTATTTGTAGGAGGGTTAAAGGCTTCTGGAAGTGGAAGGACCCACTTACACCACCATGAAAAGACCTTTCATTGGTCTCTTTCCCTTATTGGAAAAGTGGGTATCCAATTGTAAACTATCTTTTGGAAATGCATGTAGAATATTTAATTTATTTAATCATCCTTATACTTCCACATCTTTATGTTAATTAAATCAATAATTTTTTAATTTGAGGATGAAAAACATTGTTATTTTAAGCATGTATCAACGTATCCACGTCTCATCGTTTCAATTACATTCTTCAATTAGTTTATATTTTTTATTTTAAGGAGAATTAGAGCATTGGAGAGAAAAATATCTTGATATTCCCCTTTGCATTGTTATGTAATATGTACATGTATTATATACAAGTATGTGATCTCATACTAGGACTGTTGTACTGTATCTGTGCCCTTATACACAATTGGACGTGTAACTAACAGTATGCCACCTCAGCAATCCGGATATTGTGTCCTGACCCGTTTAGATGAAACAGATACTATAAATATTCTATATAGCTTTTTTTTGTGTGTTGCCCTTTGTTTACTAGCATCGTTCTCTTTGTTCTCTCTTTTGTTTCTTCTTCTCCATACTTCTTCACCCTGTCTCAAATTGGAAAGAAGTCCTAGTTTGGAAATAAGTTCTTGAAACCATGATAGTGGTAGCAATTTTGTGAAGATATAAGTGATTTGATGAACAGTTGAGATGTGTGTAGTTGATTTTGTGGAAAAATGTCATTATAGTCCACGCCTAATTTTTGGATGTAGCCCTTGGCTACCAACCTAGCTTTGTATCTCTTTGATGTACCATTTGCCATCTATTTAACCCTGTAAATCCACTTGGACCATATAGCTATTTTGCCTGATGCTAAATTTATCACAATCCACAAGTCTATTATTCTCCATGGCTTATAACTCTGTTCGCATATCATTTATCCAATTTTTTTTTTTATCATGAATAACATGTTTAAATAAACTAGGCTCATGAATGTTATTGATATTTAATGCAAATGTATGATATACTTAATCAGGTATGAAAGAATGTTATGAAATGAGTGTAAGTGATGTATGATTTACTGAGTTTGATTGTTAATGTGTTGGGCTTACATAATTTGACAGCCAAGTATGAGGATTCCTTATTCTTGTGCTTCTTCTGATCATAGGTTGTATTGGTTGTGCTGGTTCTAGTTCTATGTTGTGCTGGTTTATTTCAAGAAGAATTTGGTTTTGTTGTTGTTTAGGTGTGTTTTGGTCTTGTTAGTTTTGGTTTAAAATTAGTGGTGTCTAGTTTGTGGGTTGTTGGTCTTGTGAGTCTTGAACACAAGGGGTAAAGCAAAGATAAAGAATTTGGATGTTAGAGTGTTTTGGAATGGAAAAAAATTCTCCTTAGTATACATCTCTGGACACCAATGTTGATCCATTGGCAACAAAGAGGGGGAAGGGATGAATTAGTTAGTTTAAAAAAAAAATTGGCTAAGGCAAAATTTGGTGGATTGTGAAAGATGAAAAACAAGAAGGTTTATAGTGGTTTGGCTATAATATTGAGCCTACGTCCACTTCTCTATTTCCCGAAAGAATTGGGCTCTACTTATCTTGCCAAAGATTACAAGAGGTTTTCTAAGCTAACCTCAAATTTAGTATTTTAATGGCTTACAATTAAACCTTACAACAAAAGATAAAGTTAGAGTTTAAAGCTCACTCTAAACTTTACAACAACTTACTAAGTTGAGTTTAATGCTCACTCAATAAACAACAACAATTGAATTGAATACAAGAAAATGATTAAAGATGAAAAGAACAAGATGTTGTTGTGAAAATTGATTGCTCTAATGATTGCTCAGGTTGTTCAACTTCTTAATGGCTGTAGAAAATGGTATTTATACCCATTTTGAATAAGCTAGCAGTTGCTCCTTGAAATTAAAGTCTTTCTGAAACAGCACTAGTGTCTCATGTGAGATGCATGTCTCGCGCGAGACCAGATACAGACTTCTCCATCGGATATATAACAGATACCTATTGATTTCAGCATTCATTAAATGCACTAGCTGTTGCAATGGATAACCACTTCAATCTCGTGCGAGACACCAATGTCTCGTGCGAGACACCAATGTCTCATGCGAGACATTATCGTTGGAGCTTTACAACTGCTAAGTCAAATTATTGTAGCGCAAGATGAAAAATCCCAAAACCTTCTAGATTAGCCTTGACATGAGTTCATGTCCGAGACAGATGATCGGGTGTGAGACCTAAATGCTGGATTTTTTCTGGACTATCCTTGACATGAGTTTGCATACGAGATAGATGGGGTTGCATACGAGATTTAAATGCTGGATTTCTTCTAGACTCACCTTGATAATAGTTTGCGAGCGAGATAGATGGTCACGTATGAAACTCAAATGCTGGATTTCTTCTGGAATATCTTGGCATGGGTTCTCCTATGAGATGCAACCATCTCGTGTAAGGCAGCGGTGCTAACTTTCAACTTCAATTTTCTTGCAAGCTTGAATGTTCATCTTCACTTTGTTTGTCTTACGCTTACTTAAACAACTTAAAGATACTTAAACATTAGTAGAACACAATATCAAGTGAGTTTTTCAAACATTCAAAATCGAGAGATTTTGGCACTGATATGGCACAATAATCTCCCCCTTCTTAATTTTTTGACAAACCACTTGAGTTGTGTGATTGAAAAATAATGGTACAAGTATTTAATTGATTATGCATGATCATTTGTTATGACACATTTAAAATTTAAAGTTCATTTGCTTAATATATTTAAGTTACTTAATTACTCTAACTCCCCCTCAATTCATGCATTGGTTTCAAAATTTAAATTCTTTTTGAATTTTAAAGTTATCACAACTCTAATCTTTCTCTCCCTTTTGGCAAACATATAAAAAATTGATAGAAATTTGAGAAACTTTTAAGATTTATTAATGATAAAGAGAGTTTACAAAGCAAACTTAAAAAAAAAAACAATGACTAAAACAGAAAACAAGTCAAAACAGTCTAAAAATAATTTTCAATCTTCTTTTGGATCTCGAATGACTAATGCCTGGCTTGAAGAAGCGTCTCCTTTTGGTCAAATTCAAATTGATCACCATTTGAGGTATCATCACCAGAAGAAAATAATGAAGAGGAGGAGGTGATTCCTAGAGCTTCATTGATCCTCTTAAGCCATTTAAAAATCTTAGATTAATTTTTAAGCACTTGATCAATTTTGTCATTGGATTAAGAAGAAGAAGAGGAGAAAGCTCTTGGCCTTTTAGAGGCTCTTCTAGAGGGAGATGAATGTGCTCTTTGACCGGTTGAAGGTTTATTGCCAACGAAGTCATGTGTGCCAGTCTTGATGATTTTTATGTCTTGAATGAGGTAATGAATTGTGAACTTCTTATTATGAGGTATTTCCTAATCATTATCAAGAAAATGTTGACATTGATTGTCTTTCATGTCAACGGTGTTAGCAGCAAGGTAGGAGATAAGGGTTGAGATTATAGGTGTTTGGTTGTCGAATTCTGAATTTCAAAAAAGTGTTTGATAAGAATGGTCACCCCACAATATGGGGTTCGAGTGATAGTATAGTGAAGGAGGAAAAGATCTTTTTGAGATACCTTATTTGGTCCCTTCCTTGAAAGGATATTATTGCTTATTATTTGGCGAAGGAACCAAACAAATAGGGATCGAAAGGACGTGGCTTTTGAATGTTTCGGGTTATGAACTTGGTCAACTAAAATCGATTTCCAAGTGGAGGTTATTTGGTCGAAGGTGAGATCTTTGAGAGTTGAAAGATTTTGGCTACCTTAGCCCTTGGGAGTGTATAGGTGACACCAAAAGCTTTAAAAGAAATGGAGGCTATTTAAAGTGTTGGGCAATCTTCCTCATCTCTCTTATAAGAACATTGAAGAGAGAAGAGGATTTCACAACTGAGGGTTTTGTAGCCCTCACAAGTGATGTTGGATAGTGGAAGAAGAGAAGAATTCGTGAGAAGTTCATTTAGCTCATCTTTGATATTGAGTGTAGAAAGAGTATCTTCATCAATGGACCGGATGCTAAAGAATTTTTCTTCAATTGGTCCTTGAAGCACTTGTATTGGTTTGCAGTTAAGGCATTTGGGTCTTGGTTTGGAAGAACTCTAAGCAAAGCACAGGATTAGAAAAGGATGTGCTTTTCCTTCGTCTAGGCATAGTTGCAGTTGTTTGAGGAAGAAGAAGAAGAAGATGAAAAATTAAGAACTTTTGATTTGGAGCACTTGAAATCTTTGGAAGAGAAGATTTAAAGAGAGTAAAGTGTTTTAAAATAGTGAAGAGTGGATATTTATAGGCAAAAAAGTAATAATTAGTCAACAAATTTAAGTCAGAAGACTGGTTGTTGCATATTTTCACAAGTATCTCATGCGAGACCATTATCTCGTGCAAAACCCTTTACTCATCTTCAACGGCTAGTTTATTTACTACGGATTTTTAAAAATATTAACATTAGCATACGCCACGTCAACAACAGCTATAATTTTGAAAGTGATCTTGCGTGAGAACCACTTTCTCATGCAAGATGGTACCTAATCTTCAGAGAAATTTTGGCAGCTTTATCTCGAGTGAGATACAGAGTCTCATGCGCGAACAACACAAAAGTTTTGATAGTTAAGAATTTTAGAGGGTAGCGTGCGAGAACTATGTGTCTCATACGCGACTTATGTAAAAACAATTTTAACAAAAACATTTTTAGAGAACACTTTAAGGGGATTTCTCAAGCGATTAAGCACAACATTTAAGCACTTATCTTTTTAATGCATGATTATGCCAAAATACTTTGAATTTAAAAGATAGAGTTAGAAAGACGTACCATCAAACATTTCAAGTCCTAAAATGATTACTTTGAATTTAAAAGATAGAGTTAAAGAGACATACCATCAATCATTCCAAGTCCTAAAATGATGGAATTTAAATTTGCTTCATTAAACGGTTTAATAAAGATATCCGCTAGTTGATTGCCCGTCGCCACAAATTCTAATACAATGTCACTGTTTTAAACATGGTTTCTAATGAAATGATGTCTAATATCTATATACTTAGGTCTAGAATGATTTATGAGATTCCTGCATATATTTATAGCACTAATATTATCACACCTAATAGGGATGTGGCATTGTTCTATGCCAAAGTCATGCAATTATTGCTTAATCTTTAAGATTTGAGCATAATAAGCACTGATGGCTACATATTCTGCTTCCGCGGTAGAGAGAGCCACGGATACTTGTTTCTTGCTAAACTATGAGACTAAGCATTCACCTAGTAGATGGCATGTTTGGAAAGTGCATTTTCTATCTAAAAAGACTACTGGTATAATTTGCATCAGAATAGCTAACTAGATCGATGCATGTATTTCTAGAATAACATAAGCTTAAATGCAATGTGCCACAAAGATATTTTAAAATTCTTTTAACCGTATGCAAATGAGACTCTTTAGGACATGCTTGAAAGCATGCACACAAATAAACACTAAACATTATGTTAGGTCTAGAGTCAGTTAAGTAAATGAGAGATCCGATCATACCTCTATATAGCTTTTCAGTAATAACTATTCCTAACTTATCTTTGTCAAGTTTAATAGTGGTGGTTATTGGAATCTTGCTACTCTTGGAGTCTTCCATCCCAAACTTCTTTAGAAGTTCTTTAGTATATTTTGCTTAGTTGATAAAGATGTCTTCTTTAGTTTGCTTTATTTGAAGCCCGATGAAGAATTTGAGTTCGCCCATAAGGCTTATTTCAAATTTGTTAGTCAATTATTTACTAAAAGTTTCATACAAAGAATGATTAGTAACACTAAATATAATGTCATCAACATAAATTTATACAACAAGCAAGTTATTATTATGCTTATGCACAAAAAGTGTGGTGTGAATTTTGCTTTTTTCAAAACTATTTTGAGACTATAAAGTGCTTTATCTAGTTTAAAAACATGATTTCGGAATTGTTGATGTTCAAAACTGAGAGGTTATTCAACATACACCTCTTCCTCAATATAATTATTAATTATTTTACTCATATTATTCACTTATTTAAGTATTAGAGTTAGGGGTGGGCAAAACTGAACCGTAAACCGAAATCGAACTGGAATCAAACCGAATAATCGGTTAACCAAATTTTTGGTTCCTAAAAATCGTAAATCAAATTTTTGGTTCGGTTTTTGATTAGTAAATTTAATAAACCGATTTAAATTTTACATGTAAAATTTGTTTAAAACCAAATCCGAACCGAAACCGAACCAAAATTCGATTAAAACTGAATTTCAGTTCGATTTTCAGTTCATAAATTTTATATTCGGCTTTGAACCGAAAACCGATTTTTGGTTCCGGTTTTACCACCCCTAATTAGAGTAGTCTTTTAAAGTCCTTGTACTTTCCGTAACAGCATATGAGCCATTCTTTGTTACTTGGAACATAATGACTATTATATTCACAATTTGACATTGCAACAAATTTCTTTTTCTCCAAGCGGACTAAGAAATTTATAATTGAAATAATTCAAAAACTATTTATTTTTTTTTTTGCATATATGGATTATTTTATGTGTATTTATTTTTTAATTAAAAAGTCAAGAAGTAAAATTGGGCTTCTAACTTTATTCTACATTATCATCTATTGTTCGAAATTCTATAGATTTTGAAAAGAAATAACAAAATTAATGGCCTCAATGGGCTAAAAGCATAGATACAACGAAATAAGTATATTACCAATTAAGTAAGGCAGACAATGACAGCGATTGAAAGTGAAAATGGCTTAAGAAGGAAGCAAAAGAATCACTTTCAAAAGACAAACATCATTGGGCGGCTATAAACCATCATCACACAAACAACCCTTAGCTAAAAAGAATCCAACAAGTCACACTTATAATGCTAAATTTTGTGCTCCTCATGTTCGTTCATGTGCATCCTTGTACCATGGGCAGACCCAAAAATCTTAATCGGGTGGGCTAAATGTTTATATTGTTATTTTAAATTAAAAAAATTATTTAACAACTTTAATCAATTAGAATAATTTTTAAAATAATAATCAATTCTCTATAAAATTTTTATTTCATTCTCTCTCCATATATAATTTTAAACTAACATAAAAAGAAAATGTTTTCATATATATAATTATAAATAGGGCTAGTCATCTTTTTTCTTTAATGACGATATTTTAAAAAGAAATGTTTGAGAGAGTTTTTTAATGTGACTAGTCTTATTTATCCCCGAAAAAAAAAAATGTTTTCAATTATTAAAAATTTTAAAACTTTTTAAATTTATTATAAATGTCTACTCTACTTTATTTTTATTTATATGTCACTTTTATTAAAAATTTGTAAACATCAACAAATTACAATAAATTGAGGGAAAAATTATGATCATATATATATATATATATATATATATATTTATTTATTTATTTCAACTATGTGAATCATATATACTTCGCCCGCGAGTTAATTTAGTGGCCAACCAAGGAACTTTACTAAAAACTTTTACAAATATGTGTATGCTTGACTAATTCCTTGGTTTTTTTAACAAAATGATATATATTATATTTTAATAAACTAATATAAAAAAAGAACTTTTTATTTTTAGTTGAAGGTGGGTGGCTGCCCATTTTGGGCTTGTTATAGGTCCGCCATTGCTTGTATCATACCTTGCGTGCTATTTTGCATTATTCAAAGGAAAAAATATAACTTTATCTTTGTATTTTTATTTAATTTATATTTTTGTCCCTACATTGTTTGAAATAGATTTTTTTCTCCGTATTTCAAAAAAAAAAAAAATTTAATCCTTTCTCGCTTGAAACAGTGACAAAAATTAACAAGTTATATCTAATATGAATATTTACTTTATTCTAATTACAAATATGATATTAGTTTTAATTAAAACAGTATATATTTGATGGAAGTATTAAAATATCGTTCGATCAACCGATCATTTTTAGTGTTTCTTGCATATTGGTGTTATTTCAGTAAAAAATAATGTCATATTTGTAATTATGACATTAGATGATTCAGATAAAATATAACTTGTTAATTTTTATCACTGTTTTTGTGAGAAATGACAAAATAATATAATTTTTTTTAAATACGAGAATAAAAACTCTATTTAAAAAATACAAAAATAATAATATAAATTAAGTGAAAATGCAGGGATAAAATTGTAATTTTTTCCTATTCAAAAGGAATCTTAAATGGATGTGGAGACAAGCGAATGATGGTGCTCACTCGCTGTGCTCACTCATTAACTAAAGAACCAATTCATTGTGCAAATATTTGGGTTTGGACTATGGTGCCCTATTATTATTATTATTATTATTAAATTGTAATTTTCCCTTGCTCAAAAGGAGTCTTAAGTGGGTGTGGAAATAAGCGAATGGTTTTGGACTTTGGTTTGGACTACCACT
>CATIWJ010218801.1:0-17927 GCA_949640765.1 Croton laevigatus | reverse complement strand
ATTATTGACATATTTAATGAAATTCATTGCAAATATTTAACTTAACATAATTTAAAAGACAAATAAATAGTATTTATAATTAAATTATTTTATATTCAAGTTGTTAATTTTTTTATTTTATTTTTGGATATCAATTTTTTTGCAATTTCTAATATTTTTCTAATATTTCTAATACTTTTTGCGAATTTTACTTTTTAATATTTATTTATAATGATTTAGATATGAATTTCCAGTTAATTATAAATTTTTTTAATTAAATCCTCATGTCTAATATCATTTAGTGCTAATTTACTTTGAATATCTTAAATATTTTATATTAATATTTAAATTTTTAATTAAGAGGGTAAACCACCTTCACCTCCGCCAGAAACCAACATAGCCACCGGCAACCACCATCATACCGTCAGGATACTAAACTTTGTCCAAAATCATAGATAAGTTATCTTGGCTGGATGCTCAGTTAACCCCCCCCCCCCCCCCCCTAACTTGGTCAATATTGTCAAAAGGACCATAAATAAACTTTTTACTAGGGCTGTACATCGGTCGGGTTCGGTTCAAATCGAACCGAACCCGACCAACCTGAAAACCGAAAATTTTTAATATTAAAATTCGAACCGATCAATCCGATTAAATCAAATCAAACCGAACTCGTCGGTTCGGTTCGGTCAGGTTTCAGCAAAAATACAAAGAAAATTATCGATTTTTTTCGGTTCAACCTAAACTAAATTTTTGATTTTTTTTAAAACATAAAACCAAACTGAACCGATCAACCTGATTTTCGATTCGGTTCGGTCCGGTCGGTTTGGGTTTTGCACACCCCTACTTTTTACCATAGTCATCGCCAACTTGGTTTTTTTTTCCCCAAAAACTTCGTTGTTTATATTCAAATAACTCTTTCTCAAAGCGCGTATTCTTCATTAAAGAAGGCCCGTGTATTTTTGCCATGGAGATGTTAAACGGGCTAATTCTAACGGTTTCGGGTTAGCACTGAGGACTTTGGTTAAATAATTTGGTTTATTTTCAATTTAATTTAAATGAGCCGACAATATTATGGACCTAACCATAATTCTATCGGACTTCGGTTTAAACGCGTCATTATCGGTTAAAAGTCAAAACACATAAAATTTTGAATCACGTATTGTCCTTACGAGCTATTTTTAACTGATAATACAACAAGTGAAGTTTTAAATTGGATAAAGCTTGTTTTATAGACTAACTTTTTATATTTTTCTTACTTCCGAAAAAGAAGTATGACAATCTACACAAAATTATACATAACTTAAAATATCTAAAAAATCCAAAGAAAGGTTGAACTAAAACATTCATATATAGTAAAAGTTTACACTAAAGCATGGCTAAAACATTAATTTAAAAAAAAAGTTGCACTAAAATATTCAAAAATTGAAAAAACCTTGAATTTAACTATGTACGTTAAACGGGCTAAGGGCTGGCCCTAACGGTTTTTGGGATAGCCCTAACAGATTTCTGGTTAAACGGTTCGAGCTATTTTCAGTTTAATTTAAACGGGTCAGGAAAAGTATGAACCTAATCCTAAGATTTTTTCAGTTAATCAATTAATCTGGCTAACCTGTTAGGCCAAAGCCCATTTAATATCTATATTCTACCATAGAAGTTTCTCATAATGAATTATAATATCTATCTAATTATCTAGAAACATATATATAAAAGCATGAATAAAGAATATTAGCTTCGATTAAAACACTCCTTTAAAATTTATCGTAACAAGTATAAAGTTATCTCTGTATAATTATTTATAATAATCAATTAAATTCAATTCAAATTATATTCTAATAAAGAATACTGTAACACCCCAACCCGCCTTACAAATAAGACAAGCTGTGATGTCACAGACACTGTTACTGACGTCATACACAGCAATATAATATAGTTTTTTTTTATATTTTACAACGTTAGAGTAGCATACAGATTTATTACAAGTACTACAACTCCTAACTTATTTATCTACATAGAAATCTGTTCATAGCGCTACTGATTACAACATATATATAACAAGTATTTTACTTAACATTTAGTTCAGTTACATGCCATATTACAAAAGACAGAAGTTTCTTCCAAACAAAATGTCCTCTAGGAACTCTCCAGGAATCTGCAATTCCTCAGGCTCATCATCTATGGGCGAACCTGTAAGTTATAGAAATAACTCGCTGAACAACTCAATGCTCATTGGGTACAATATATATAAACAGTAATGTTTAAAACCAATTGACGAATTCATTTCGTGAAATTATACCATATATAATCATAAAAAGCAGTTGTCATTTAGCAAAACAGTGCATTTATAAAAATTCTGTATATCTTAAATCACTGAGCATATTTAATGTAATAATTCATTTTTACTCTACTGATCATACTGGATTCCAATATAAGATTAAGGGCTGCATTCCATATAGCCATTTAGACTATAACGCCAATGCTCTTTCATTTGTATCCCGTAAAGCCATTTAGACTATTCGGCGATACTTTTCTGATTTAGTATTGCGCAAGCCATTTAGACAATACACCAATACATACTTTTCTTAGTATTGCGCAAGCCATCTAGACAATACGCCAATACATTTTTTTCTTGGTATTGCGCAAGCCATCTAGACTATACGCCAATACAATTTAATTCAATAGCATAATTCACAGCAGTCTCCTGTACAGGATCTGCCCACATGTCGACATGTTCTTATCTCTAGGACTCCAATTTACCAAGTAGAGTTAAATACAATTTTCCATTCATTTATAGCATATCATTTTCACTTTCAATAGCCACAATATAGTAATTCAATAAAATTCTGTTAATTCATTCAAATATGCTCAATAAATTCTTCTCATGAAATTCTAACATTATTCTCTTACCGCGCTGGTACATTGCGTCTGCAATTACCGCGTCAATGTAACAAAGCAATTTACAAATAATTTACGACTCAAACACACATTCGAGTACCCAGCAATTTAATTCTCAAAAGCAATTAAAAATAATAAATACTTAAAATAATAGTGGAAAAAATAAATTCAGTTTAAGTACTAAATAGTACCAAACCTGATATTTAGTCCGCCTTGAATTCTAAGCGCAAACTCTTAATTTCCACGCTCTCCGTCAGTTTCGGGTCCTATAAATAATAATTAAATATTTTTGTAAGTCTATAAATTAATTTCGAACTATAAAATATTCCTACACAACTAATTAATGTGAATTGTCCTTCTGTTGGGCTCAATTGAACTATTTTATAAGTTATGGGGCCAATTTGTAATTTTTGGAGGGTCTAATTGCGTCCAATTATAAGTTTTGGGGCCAAAATTTAATTAAAATTAAAGTTAAGGGTCATTATATAATCTGTTGGACCCAATTGCTCAGCCAAAGTCACTTTAGGGGTCAATTTATAATTTCCAGGACCTGTTTGAAACGCGGCTCAAAGTTTCTGGGCAATTTTCAAAATTTAACGAAAATACAGGGACGGTTTCGAAATTTACCGTTGTCTCCCTCGTCTTCTGCCCGACGCTCGATTTGCAATCGCGAACTTCAATGGCGGCCGGCGATTCCAGTGTTCTCCAGTGACAAGCAGGTACCCAAACTCTTCCTCTCTTCACGGCGGTTCCGAATATGGCCTTATCTCCGTCGACCGCCGCGTAAATCGTTCGAAAAATGCCTCGAAAGTTTTTTGCTTGTTTCGGCCGGAACTCCCTCCTCCGGCAACAAGTCGGAGCAAATAATACCACCAATCTGCTCTACTCAATCCCAGGAATCGATTGATACAATTTATTTTAAACTCTATACTCGATTTTGGAAGATTATAATTTTCGTTTTTGGGGTTCAGTTTTTCAGTCGTTTCTCGGCCTACACAGCATGGTTTCTGATGATTTTGGTATCAAATTATTCAGCATTCAATTCCCTTCAATCTTCAGTTGAAATTTCGACCAAATCCTAACGAATTTGTGATGTTGTGGTGATCTTGGCAAGAAAAGTTCATTTCAGTCTCTACGATTCTTGCTTCCATTCGTTCATACCCTTGAAAATTATATTTCGATCATTCCTTCTTCTGCCTCACTTCTGTTTGCTCCTCCATTTTTCTATTTGGTCCTTCCTTATCTTTCTTTCTTTAAATTTGGTCCTAAATTTAATTAAAATTACATATTTTTATTAATTTACATTTTATACAGTTAATTATCCGACACGTGTCCCGTTAATTACACTGTTAATCCTAATAGCCCGGAATTTCAGTTGTGACAAATACTATTTTAATTATTAATTATAATTACTAATTAATTAAATTCAAATATAGTAGAATCTTTTCAAATTGATATTCGGTAAATTAATAAATTCTTTAAGATAATATATTTTTTCCCCCAATTTGGGCCGTTGAATATTTAACAAATTTATAAGATAATGTATTTTCAAAATACCCCTATGTAAATATGTAGTCCTATTAATATCATAAATTAATAATTATATAAACTCACACAAACATAAATATGATTCTAGTTTTGTTTTCTTTTACTTAAAATTTAAGTCTAGTTGAAGCTCATCTCTAATTTTACTTATTGCATCTTGTATTCTTGAACTACACCAAAAAATTATAAAGAGTTCTAAACGTAATAAGTGCTATGGATAAAGTACATGAATTATGTACTATGAATCTATATTTTATATTCATTCAATTAATATGATACAGTACATGAATTTTTCTAGAATATAATATTTTTTGATGTAATCAAAATTTAACTTCAATCAATTATAAAAATCTCTTTAAATTAATAAATATTAATTTATTGGTTAATTAATATTTCTATAAAATAATAAAATATATAATCTTACAAATATTAATTTATAAAGGTTTTACTACGATACTATTTTAATTATTATTAATGAAGTAAATTAAAATATGGATAGAATATAATTTACAGAGAAAAAGAGTTTGAGAGAATAATAATTAATTAAATATGAGTACATAGTATATAGTATGGTCCTACTATTTTTTTTCGTATGGTTAATAGGAAACGTTTTCTTAATTATCCCTCAACTAAATGTGAGTATAATTTTTTCCCATTGTCCATATAAGATAAATAATTATTGGGAAAAAATTAATTATTTCCTAAATTTTGTTCAAAATAATTATTTTATCCCTCTATTTTGTGATAATAATTACTAATTTCAAAAGGTAAGTTTAGGTTCAAGTTTGATGTTGATAGTTTGATAGGTTTTGTTAGATAAATTAAAATATTATTTATATAACTAAACTATAATAATCATATTTTATAATTAATCTAAACATACTTTAATCTACTTATCTTAACTCATGAAACTATTAACACCAAATTTAAATCTAAGCATACTTTTTGAAATGTAAAGAAATAAAAAATTAGAGGTAGTATTTAATTTTGCGTGTCATATGATGGTCATTATTTAGTTTTTCCGTCAATATATTCATAACATCTTCCAACTTAACATTTGGATTTAAAACAGGTAAAAGATTTTTTTTTTTAAAGTGAAAAATGCTCATTATTTTATTATTATTATTATTTAAAAAAACAAAATATTGGATGAGTTTTTTTTTTTAAATTCATAAAGAAAGAATGCCGTCGTAGACCCAAATCAAATGAAATACCCATCTTTTCTTCAGTAATTTTAGGGTTAATTACTTGTATTTGAATTACTACCTTAAAGTTTTTCAATTTTTTACACTATAAAAATACAAATACCAAAAAATTATCAACACCAATACAGAAATAATAATAAACAATTATTAATCTTTTACAAAACTTATTTTTTCACCAATACCAATAAAGAAATAATAATAAATAATTACAAAACATACTATAAATGGAAATGTAAAGAATTAAAACACTCACCCAAAAAAAGAAATATAAACAAATGAAAAACTTGGATGTAGTATTTACTTTAAATCAATATAAAACTTCAACACCATTAACTGGCACCAGCACCGGCACCATCCAATCGCACCGATGCCGTCAATCTCTAAATCACATCACTCATGACCGCCACCCCCATCCTCACCACAAGCTCCAACCAAGACCCAACAATCTTGCAGCCACCACCACAACTCCAGTATCACCACCACAACCAGAAAAATTCTAGTAATCATGCCATAAACAAAACCCAATAAACCAAAACCTAAAAATACAAATAGCATTATACAAACTCATAACCTAAAATTAATTAAAAAAAATACAAATAGCATTATACAAACTCATAAACTAAAATTAATAAAGGAGTTAAAAATCAACAATCAAATTCATAAGAATGAAAAATCTATGTTAAAAAATAGTTAAAGCTGACATTTAAATATAGTAAAGCATTTTAAAGAAAGCTAAGATGAGGAGAAGATTGAGGGATAACATATAATATTATGAAATGAAAGAAAAACTAGAACTCACACTCATTTATTTGTTTTATTGCATTCTATAAAGGTTTTGTCTTGTAATTCATTTTGTAACTTACATTTCAAAAAGTATTATTGAAATGCATTTATTTTTTCTCTTCTATTGTATAAAATTATTGTAAGTGCCCACCTTGCTTCTTACAAGCTGGTATCAGAGCCACATTGTAAGCATGGCAACAAAAACATTTCAATATCCAAGACTCACAAAAGAAAATTATGATAAGCGATCTCTTGGGATGAAGACAATTTTTGGTGCACAAGGAGTTTGGGATATTGTTGAGAAAGGCTATACAAAGCCTGAAGATGAAGCTATATTGAACCAAGCTTAGAAAAAAGCTTTGGATAATGAGAGGGAAAAGGACCAAAATGCACTTATGATGGTCTATCAAGATTTGGATGATGATATGTTTTAGAAAATTGCAAATGCGACTAGTTCTAAACAAGCAATGGATACTCTTTAAAATTCTTTTACAGGAGTAAACAGAGTAAAGAAGGTACGTCTTCAAACTCTAATAAGAGAGTTTGAAGATCTTGAGATGTTTAATAAAGAATTCATTTCAAACTATTTTACAAGAGTCTTATATGTTGTGAACCAAATGAAGAGGCTTGGTGAAACAATGGAAGATTCTCACATAGTTGAAAAGATACTACGTTCTCTTCATGGTGATTTTGACCATATTGTCTCTGCTATAGAAAAGGTACATAAGGAATCAGATTCCATGACCATTGATGAATTAAATGGGTCTCTTCGAGCCTATAAACAAAGAATTTTTTTTAAAAAAAAGGAAAAAAGGAAAAGGAAAATGAGCAACAAGTATTGCAAGCAAAAATCTATTTTAATAATAAGGGAGATACACATGATAAATAAAAGTTTTTATCACATGGTAGAGGCGGCCCATATAGTTAAGCTCGAGATAATGGACGTAGATAAAAAAGAGGAAGAGATGTGCGGAACTCTCATTCCTTTTATAGAGGTGAAACTTCTACCAGAGGACGAGGTAGGGAAATGAGTCAAGTTCAAAGAAATAATAACAACAATAATAGGGCCAATGTTGAATGCTACAATTGTGGCAAATATGGCTATTTTTCATGGGAATGTTATTCTAAAAAGGTGCAAGAAGAAACAAATTTAATTGAAAACAAGAAAGATGTTGAAGAAGAAAATATGTTATTAGCTCTCGAAGTGGATGATAAGAAAGATGAAAATTGTACATGTTATATTGACATTGGAGCAAGCAACCATATGACAGGAGACAAAAACAAGTTTGTTGATCTAGATACAAGCGTAACTGGCAATGTGACTTTTGGCGAAGGCTTATAGGTAAATATTAAAGAAAAAGGTACAATCATGATTGAATTGAAAGATTCCAATTACAAGTTAATTCCAGATGTTTATTATATTTCTAATTTGAGGAGTAATAGTTTGAGCATGGGATAACTTTTAGAAGTCAATTGTTGCAATATTTTAATGGAAGGAAGGAATCTATGGCTTCATGATAGAAATTCTAATCTTATAGCTACAATATCTATGATAAAGAGTAGAATGTTTGTAATTAATCTACAAACAGTTGGACTAATGTATTTGAAAACTTATGTTGAAAATCCTTTTTAGAGGCCGTATATGAGGTTCAATCACCTTAACTTTGAGGCACTTAAAGAATTAGGATATAAGCAGATGGTAAAAAGATTACTCTAGGTCGATCATCCTAATCAACTTTGTGAAGCATGTTTGCTTAGCAAACATTTAAGAAAGACTTTTCCAAAACAATCTATTTCAAGAGTTGTAAAGCAACTTGAGTTAGTACATTCAGTTAGTACATTCAGATATATATTAGTACATTCAGTTAGTACATTCAGATATATATGGACCTATCAAACCTTATTATTCGGTAAAAGTTCTTACTTTATTCTCTTCATTGATGATTACAACAAAAAGACAATGGTATACTTTTTGAAAAATCAATTGAAAGCCTTAAGAACAGATAGAGGTGGTGAATTCATATCTAATGAATTCAACAAATATTGTGATAAAAATTGAATATGTCGACCACTTAATGTGACGCCTCAAAAAGCTTGGAGTGGATGGAAGCCAAGTGTTTTACATTTTTTTTATATTTGGACCCATTACTTATGCACAAGTTCATAAGCAAGTAAGGTTCAAACTTGATGATCAAAGTGAAAAATTACTTTTCATTAGATATGACAAAAACTCCAAAGGTTACAAGTTATTTAATCCAAGTACCAATAAAATAGTGATCATCAGAGATGTAGAATTTGATGAAGAGACAATATGGGATTAGAGTACATAAGAGGAAAAATTCTATAATTTTCTTCCTTATTTAAAAAAAGAAAATTTAGTTAACCATGTTCTGGATGCTCCTCCTACTACTCCATTTCCTTCTCCTCACACATCATCACTTTTATTGAATTCAGGTGGAGATTCATCCGGTTCGAGTGAAGGACCAAAGAGATATAAAAATCTTTCTAATCTTTATGAAGTGGTAGAAAGGTTAGAAGATAATTCTTCTTTATTCTGCTTATTCACTGATATTGAGCCAATGAACTTTAATGAGGCAAAGAAACAGAAAGAATGGATTCAAGCTATGAATGAAGAAATTTTTTCCATCAAGAAGAATAATACATGAGAATTGGCAACCCTTCCAAAAGAGAAAAAGGCAATAGGAGTCAAATGGGTATTCAAAATCAAGTAAAATGCCAATAGTAAAATTGAAAGATATTAATCAAGGCTTGTAGCCAAAGGTTACAAGCAAAAACAAAGAATTGATTATAAGGAGGTATTTGCTACGATTGCTCAATCAAAGGCTGTAAGGTTGCTAATATCAATAGTAGCATAATTTAGATGGAAAATCCATCAAATGGATATGAAATCTGCTTTTCTTAATGAGTTTCTACAGGTACATGTATATATTGAACAACCAAATGGTTATACAGTCAAGGGGCATGAAGACAAGGTACTTAAATTAAAAAAAAGCATTATATGAGTTGAAGCAAGCACCACGAGCCTGAAGCAGTAGATTGGATAAATATTTACAAAATAATGGATTTTTTAGTTGCATTCATAAGTATGCAGTATATGTGAAAAGTCATGGCAATGAAATCTTCTATTATGTGGATGATCTCATATTTACAGGAAACAGTTTTGAAATGTTTGAAGATTTCAAGGGAAAAATGTCACATGAACTTGAAATGACTGACATATGACCAATGTCCTATTATCTAGGCATTAAAATTGTACATAGTGATGATGGAATCTTTATCTCACTAGAAGCATACATAAAAGAAGTCCTGAAAAAATTTAATATGCTAAATATCAATCCGATGAACGCCCCAATGGAATATGAGATAAAGTTGTCAAAGAATGATCCTTATAGAGAAAATATGAATCAACTCTTTTCAAGATTTTGGTGGAAAGTTTGTGATATCTAACATGTATTTGACCAGATATCCTATTTGTAGTCGGACTTATTAGTCACTTCATATAGAACCCATTGACTTCTCATCTGAAAACAACAAAGAGAATTCTCTGATACTTAAAAGGGACATTAGATTACGGATTGTTATATTCCACTTCACAAGATTTCAAGCTAAAGGGATATTCAAATAGTGATTTCACCGAAGGTATTAACGGTAGAAAGAGTACAATTAGTTTTGTGTTTCTACTAGGACATAATGTTATTTCTTAAACTTCAAAGAAACAATCGATTGTCACACTATCTACATGTGAATCAAAGTATATAGCAGCAACTTTATATGTATGTTATTCCTTCTGGTTAAGAAGACTATTAAAAGAATTTCAATTACCATAAACTGAGCCCACTGAGATCATGAATGATAACAAATCAGCTTTAGCTTTGGCAAAAAATCCAGTTTTTCAATACCGAAGCAAACACATCAACGCTAGATTCCATTTCATAAGGCAATGCATTGAGAACAAAGAGATTGAATTGAAGTTTGTAATGTTGCTATATCAAATTACTGATGTGTTTACAAAACCACTGAAGTTTGAAGATTTTATGAGAATGCAAAAGTTAATTTTTATAGTGAGGAAGTCAAGTTTAAGAGGGAGTGTTAAAAAATAGTTAAACTTGACATTTAAATATAGGAAAGCATTTTAAAGAAAGCTAAGATGAGGAGAAGATTGAGGGATAACATATAATATTATCGAATAAGAGAAAAACTAGGACGCACACTCATTTATTTGTTTTATTGTATTATATAAAGTTTTTATCTTGTAATTCATTTTGTAACTCATATTTCAACAAGTATTATTGAAGTGCATTTGTTTTTCCTCTTTTATTGTATAAAATTATTGTGAGTGCCTGGCTTGCTTTTAACAGTTTATTGTAACTTGTATGGAAGGTAAGAATCTGGGATGAGCGAAGCAAAAGATGAGAACTTTAACAAGATGCCAATTACAAGATGGAGTTTTACCTTCTCTGACTTTGACCATCCAACTTGGTTGACCACCACTGCCTCCAGGGTTGTAGCTGATTGACAGTGGAGGAGGTAAGTTTGACTTCTTTTTTTAAAAATTTTACATAAAAAATTCTAAGGTTTCTAAGGTTTTTATTTTGACAATTTTGAGTAATTTGCAATCGATTCCTAATTGTTAATGCTATGATATGCTGTTAGAAATTCATTTCTGAGATTTTTTGAAAAGTGAAGCATTGTTGTGATATTTTGAATATTTTGCAATTGATTGTGAAAATTTGTTAATTGATTGCTTTGATATTTTGAGTATTTTGTTGAATTTCATTCCCTGAGATTGAATGATTGATATTTTGATGTCTTAATGCTTGTATAAATTAACATTTTTGAGTTATTAATTAATAATTGCATGGATGTGGTTTTATTTAGATGGAAATTTAATTAATCAAATTTTAAAAATATATATATGAAAAAGTAATCAAAAGAGTTGGTCCAATAAAATATGAACAATTAGTCTATTGAATTTCAATGATTCATCGCTGCCACCAGTCAACCCTTGCCGGCAGTTTTCACCAAGCCTCCTCTCGGGCTACACCATGGCTACATCCCTTTTCATATCTTGAATTCTAGTTTAGGCATTTAACAAACAAAGAAGACAATATTTCATATCTGGGTTGTTATATTTCTGAATTTTGAATTAGTATGGAAGTGGTAATACAATATGAAATTTGAATAAAAAAATAGTATAGATTGTTCAAGTAATTTTTTAGACCAAGATTGAAAATGAATTTCAAAAAGTATAAAACATGAAAGTTTTAACTTAATATGTCTATAATAGCCATAGAAAATAGTTTATGTGGATAGTATATATGTAGGGAGTTATGCATAATTTAAGCAACCTATATATCGTTTAGTTTCAGGGTATAAGCTGAAATTTTAACCTGAAGTTAGTCAATCTAAATTACCTATTTTGGAAGAGTAATATGAGATAAAGTTATTTCTTTATATCTTAGATAAATATAAAAATTTGAATCACTCAATATGGAGATGTATGGACAGAGTTATGACTAATTTAGTAGATAGTATGCACACTGCCTTTGGGTAGTATAGTAAGTCTGAATTTGAAATATTGCTAGAAATTATATGTAGCTTGGATTGATAAGAAATTTTAATAAAATGTAGCATCGGATGTCTAGTTTTAGTGGGAATAAGAATTGCTAAAATTGGAATTGGAATTGTAAACTATGAGATATTAAGAAAGAAAGACCGTAAGGTCAAGTAGAATTACTAAAGGGACCAAAATGAATTGCTCGAAAACTCAAGGGCATTCACGTAAAACTTAAATTAAGTGTCGGTAGTAGTGCCTATATCTGACTTTTAAGGTACATTTTTAAGATTTATTGGATCACAACCATGTATCATGATTCTTCCCAAAAGTGTACATATGGAAAGTTATAAGAAAAATCTCCACAAAGGGCACTCTAGTCATTTTTGCCTAAAAGGGCAAAATTTTAAAAAAAAAAAAGTAGAAGACATGGAGGGGTATTTTTGGTAGCCAATAATATGGTATAATTATGGCCATTGGATTTTGAAAGAAATAAGAAAAATGAGCCTTTGGACTAAAAATGGGGAATTAATTAAATCAAAAAGAAATTAAATTTTGGTGAAAAGTTGAAGAAGGAAATTGGCTTATGGAGGAAAATTGAGAGAAAAAAAAAAAGAAGGGCATTTTTGGAAGCCAAGAATGCAAATTAATAAGGATCACTAGTTTTTAAAAAGAAAGAAAGAATGTGGACCATTGGATCTAAAATTAAGGGTTAAAATAAATCAAAAACAAATTAATTTTTAATGGGAATGGAAGAAGGGAACGAACACAAAAAAACTCTCTTTAACATAAGGGCAACTGGCCATTAGAAGAGGAATAGTTAAAGAAGAAAATTTCAAGTTTCAAGTAAAAATCAAGGAGTTTTTCAAGAAAATCAATCCTAAGGATTAAGGTAATCCATCTCTACACTTAGATTATCATTTCCATGAGTTGTTTAGTAGATTATAGTAAAGAAAAGTTTATGAAAAGTTTATGAAAAATGTAGGAGATAAAGAACTACTAAATTTAGATGACTTACTAGCTTGGAAAAGGGTAAGAACTAGTAAAAGAGAAGAAGTAAAGAAAGGAAGGAATAGCTTAAATACAAGGTTTGGTACTTTAACTATTTAATAAATATGGTTTTTTTTTTAATATTATGTTTGTTTTATGTTACATGTGTTTTGGTATTTTGGATTCATAAATGAGTAAGGAAGTTGATTATGTGATTGAAATGTTTATAGGAGTTGTGTTTTATAAAATCCATAGAAGGCATGAAGTGGAAATATGGAGATTGTATCTTGTTGGTGATTTTGAAACCTAGCTTATGGAAATTAATTGCTTAGTTTACTTGATTATTTGGTTGATATTGTTGATGATATAGAAGTGTTATTTATGTATTAATTGATTTGAAGTTGAGGATATAAGGGAGAATATATGGGAGTGCAAATAAATATTATGATACATTCTGCTGGAACAAAATACATGCAGGACCAGTGACTTGAACTTAAAATTAATCAAGTTTAATGGTAGAATTAAAAGGTAACATAAGAGATATGTTTGTTTCCCTATATGTTAGCTAACTATGAGAGTTGGAATCACCTTAATTAGATTTATAGAAAGAAAATGTAAACTGAAAATCAGAGTCCTGATAGAATTTAATGAGTGACTTTAGCCTAAATTTTAGCTACCTTATTTACATAATTATGTATTATGATAGAAGAAATTTTTGGACAACTAAAAGTTAGCTATCTATAGAATTTAAAATCTCCTCATTTAGACATATAATGAAAAAGTTAAGCCCAAATTAGTAAACTGTGTAGACATGTCACGACCCAACCTAGGGCCGCAACCGACATACAACTAGATCAGAGTCTGATCGCATAAACCTCTAAAATGATCCATCTAACTGCCTTTGTCAACTACTTAGGCCAAATCCACTTGTCTAAAATAGCTAACCCAAGTTAACTAAGTAGTTAGGTGGTCTAACTTATATCCGATATGGAATCTTACAGACTTTTCCCATTTTATGCACAACATCCTTGTTGTGACACATAAATACAAACTCAAATCTCACCAGGTGATACTTCTGGTTGATGACTGGCTCTGATACCATTATTGTCACGACCTAGCCCGGGGACCCCGACAGACGGGCAACTAAATCGGAGTCTAACCACACAAGCCTCGAAAGTGATCCACCTAACTGCCTTTGTCAACTACCTAAGCTCAAATCCACTAGACTAAAATGGTTAACCCAAGTTAACTAAGTAATTAGGTGTTCTAACTTATATATCATATCAAATTTCAATCAATGTCCAATGTGAAATCTTACAAGACAGATCAAGGCAGACAGCATGGATGTTTATAAATAGTGTAAAAAATTACGTATAGCTTCCTTAAGCCTAAAATTATTACATGTAGTCCTATATATCTAGTTTTGAAAAAAGCAAGATTCACCTTAATCCGGATTGTATCAAAGAAGTTACGAATAATTTAGTAAGTGGTGCATAAATGCAAACAATAGAGGCGAGTTTAAAATATAATTAAAAATAATGTGTATCTAGTTTTAATTTGAAACTTTAATCAAAGAAATTTCTAAATGTATACTTTAATTAAAGACAAGAACTATTGAATTTAAACTAGCAAATCGAAAGTTATTATGGAATAAAGAAAGAAGGGTCAAGGGAAAGTTACTATTCACTAGTTTAGTTCATGGATTGTTTGAAGAGTTTGACAAATATTTTGGGCACATCAATGGTTTAAGACATGCTAAAATATGGGGGAAATAATGGTAAACTTAGAAAAATTTTAGAGCTCTCTCATCTAATTTCCCTTCAATAAGTTGAATGATCAATGGTTAATTAGATGGAAAATTGTATTATCTTAACTTACAAATTCAAATGATATTTTCATTTAGTAATAAATAGCATATAAAAAAAAGCTTTCAAATACGTTTAGAGGCTTGTATAACAAGTCTTAGAAGCCCAAGAAATCTTTGAAAATAATTATGAAACATATTTTACAAAGTGTTAAAATTGGCCAAATAATAATAAACACTATTTAGTTGGTCATTTACTATTCATATAGTCATTTTTCATAAGATGTGTATCTTGAAATCTAAATGATAAGTAAAGTTATTAAGCATAAAAAGTCAAGTAAGCATAAGATAAAGCGATGATATCCATGCAGATATACAAAAGGAAGTTTACATACGTTAAATATACACAAAATGAATAACTTTTGAATTTAATTTGGAAGGTCTATATTACCTTTTTGAGTAAATATTTTTGGTGTCAAATTTAGAAGACATTATTCATTAGGTATGCTATTATTCATAAGGTAAAAATGTATTCTTCATTGGGTCATTTTTGCCATTTGAATAGAATATGTTTTAAGTCATAAATCATTGAGTATAAATGACATTCAAGGGATTAACGAGTCATGAAAGTACTACTCCGTACAGATAGATAAAGGCATCAATCTACTATACAGGCATCATACGGTGGCTTTGACCAAAATAATATAATATTATATAGGCCATCATACAATTTGTTTGTTACCGTATAATACTCTACCAACTACTTTGTAAGAGCGAAGTAATAGAGTCAAGTAGGCAACTAATAAATAAACAACAAGTAAGCCACAATAGGAGACAGTCAGTAAGTGAAATAACTTAATTTGATATACAATATACAGAATTATGAATTAGACAAAAAACATAGCTAGATAAATAATGTTTGAATTGAGTTTTAAGAATATGAATGTATTTGTATTTTTTTTTAGATATTATTATTAAATATTATCTTATTTTAAATGTTATTTAGTTTTATATATATTTATTGTCAAATAGTTAAAGTACCCACTAAGTATTGCTTAACAAAATTTAGCTTTCTAAACTCGTAAGTTACGGAGATAAGACAAACAGATAGAAATCATTAGAAAAAACAGAATCAGAGTGCGCCATAGGAAGTGAAGTGGAGAGCATGGATGTATTTAATTTGGTATGTATAGTAGTTATAAAGAAATGTAAATATTTCTAGTTAAATATTTAAGTACCTAATAATTATGTTGTAATAAAATGAATATTTTTATGTAGTGTATGTTCTGATATCATCTAAGTTATATCTGCACATGCAGAGTAACTCTTTAGCTTGATTAAAAGTAGTCAAGATTAAGCGATGTTACATCTCTGATAGGAAGAAATCATTGCATAGCCTCGGCTTAGAATGTGTGCAACAAGTGCTACAGAAAACCCCTAAAAATAAAAAAAAAAATTAGCTATTTTAAATTAGACTAAAAACAGAGGACATGTGAGACTAGAAAGCTCAAAATTGAAATCAAAGGGGAGAGAGCATCCATTAAAAGTCTAAAGTTAGAAAGCAACCGTTCACCAAATCGCCCAACAAATCAAAATCGGCCGCTCGTTCTCCTTCAAATTCTCAAGCAGAAGCTGCAGTAAATCGGTAAGATTTTTTTCTTCTTATTCCCTTTACTTGGTTGGAGCTTATATTTTCATTTTCTAGATTTTTTTTTATGGGTTTAAGCTTTCCACAATTTTTTTGCTTGTTTGTGGAATTTAAGCCATGCCAGCTTCTGGGTTCATGTTCTGTCACTTAAGCAATATGTTTTTATTAGATGCTAGGGTAATATGGTTGCAGCTATATTTGAAATATGCCATTGTTGGCATAAATGTTTGCAATTATTTGATTTTTTCAAGTTTCATATTATTGTAATTCCTTGCCAGTTAATTGATTTTACTTCAGAAATTGGATTCCTTTATTGCTGTTGTTTTGATGATACAATCTCTTTTAATGTTGCCTATAATTTAGTTGGCTGTGAACGGAAAGTGTTACTTTGTAGTGTGTTTTTTCCTTGTTGACTTAAAAATAAGTGTATTTTCTTATTGCTATCTAGTATGATCTCAAACTAGTTGATGGGTTCTTATTTTTATACTGTAGTTTTGATCACTTAGAGAGGAACAATGCCTTGTAAACCTATAAGCTAATCAACAATTATTCATGATATTTTGAATGATGGATGGCATTAGGCAGGCATAATGGCATATAACTACTTAATTGTGTTGATCTTGTTGCTCCAAATGCCCAGGTTTTAAGTTTTTCTTTGATACTTTGATTATTTTGAAACCTTGCTTTGCCTTCTAATAATGCCTCCCATCCGAAAATATTTATCTAGTTACAATAAGCATAAGAAAAAAACTAATTACAGAGTTAATTAATTCTAAAAAGGAGCTCTTGACAAATATGCTATAAAAGAATCTCAAATTCCTACTGAAAATTAACATGTTGATTCAGAAAATGTTAAGATTGATCTTGGTGATGCTGAAATTTTGGAAATTAATGAGAATCCTAATCTCCCTGAAATTTTTGATACAAGATCATAGGATGGCCTTGATTCTAAAATGATTGATTTGTTAGTGAAAAAGGGTCCTACAAGAGATTATTCCATTGTCAAAGTGCCTAAAGATAAATTTTCTAAATGATTTATTGATAAATTATATTCTAAAGTTTTATCAAATGGAGAGAAATGTGATAGGAATTGACTTATTTACTCAAAAGAGCTTGATAAATTATTTTTCTATTGTTGTAAAATATTTAGGAAAGGGATGGGTAAAGGTCAATTAGCAAATGAAGGCTATGGGGATTGGGCACATGTTGGTGTGAGACTTAAAGAACATAAGGCAAATTTGGAGCACGTTAGGAATATGACAACTTGATATGATTTGTGTGCAAGATTTGAAAATAATCAAACTATTGACAAAGAAGTTCAAAGGCTAATTGAACAAGAAAAATATCATTGGAAAAACGTCTTGGAAAGAATTATTTCAATTGTGAAATTTCTTAGTAGATATAATTTAGCATTTCGTGGTAGAAATGAGAAATTGTACCAAAAGAATAATGGTAACTTCTTGGGTTTGATTGAAATGTTGGCGGAGTTTGATCCAGTTATCCAAG
>CATIWJ010218750.1:0-17033 GCA_949640765.1 Croton laevigatus | reverse complement strand
GAGTAAAATATAACAATATATGAATTAAATTATATAATATATAAAAAACAAATGGATTAAATAGTTGTTCTTATATTATACATATTTCAAGTTTGAAGCATGAAATTTGAGAGGATAATTACAGTAGACGCAACATTTTTATTTTTAATTTAGTAAATAGTAATTTTAAATATTTATAGTTTTTTTTTTCTTTTACAAATCCACTTTTTGTTAAATTATTACTATTAATTTTCATTTCCTATATACCAACTGCTAGCATATAAATTTATTTTTTCTTATTTTCTCAAGTGTTTTCTGCCTTAACACTACTGCTGAAGCCAGTCGTCTCCACCGCCAGTCATCGAAAAATAAATTTATTTCTTTTCAACCATTGCCATCACCGGTCACTAGAAAATATATTTATTTTCTTTTATTTTATTCAACTTCCGGCCACCTGACACTAGTATAATAAATTTATTTTTTTTATTTTCTTACTCTTATTTCCTTCACTTCCTCTGTAAATAAAAAATTTTTTCCAATATATTAAAAGAACAAAAATTTCAATTTCAGATATATCGAGTGATCGACGAACTCACAAATCACGAATTCATACAACCTTCTTTTCAATTTTTCTCATTATCAAATATTAAAAAAAAATCAAATATTAAAACTAAATCAATTATTCAAATTAACAAATCTTCAAACTAGAGGATGAGAAGCCGTGGCTTTCAAACTCACGAATTAACAAAATTTTCAAATTTCACGAGCAGCAGAAGCCGCCATTGTTGGAGCTATGGCTTCCACCGACAAGCAACCTGAAAAAGAAAACGGAAATAGCGGAAGATGCTCTAGAGAACCAGATTCGACACGAAGCTTCGGAATTAAAGATCACCGGTAGAGATTTGAGGAGGACGCGGCAGTGATTTGAGGTTGTTATTGCACTCAGCTCTGAGCGCGTGTAATAGAGGGTTTTTTTTTTTTGATGCAAATATTTTTTGTAGGGGCTCTTTAGGAATATTAGAATTTTTGTGCTATATTACATAGATACTCTATTCTACTTAGGGAATTTGGGAAACAAAAATTGACAAACCTCGAACCCTGGACCTCAGATCTCAGGAAAAAGGTGTCTTACCACTAGGCCACCTCTTGGGCTTGAATTTTTGTGCTATATTTATTTGCTACTTTGTTAAAAGCAAACTATAGTATGTGCTATAAAAACCTTATAAGGTGCAAGCATCACACCAGTATATTAGGATGCTAAGCTTCTTTTAGCATAGTCCGGTTCACTCCTATACATTTAGAAATATGTTACAAAAATTGAAAACCTTATTATTTGTTCATCTTCATCTATTGTTGAAGGCCCATTTAAACATTAAACCCACACTATCCATCAGAAAGCAGCAATACAAATTGTTCATCATAGCCAAAGTCCAGCCCATTAGAGCCCAATTTCCACCAAGCTGAAACCTAAATGCTACTTCACATCATCATTTCAAATTACGGTCACCATTATGGGCTTATTTTATAGGAAAAATAAAATTTCCAAGCTGGATGTCAATCTTTAGTTATGGGCTAAGGGCCTTAAAATGGCTAATTCATTGACAATTTCTTTCAATTTACATAGACACGTGTAAGGGGAAAAAAGGACCAATAGGTCAGTTGAAGAAGACCAATGGGCTCTAAAGCCCAAAATTGCTAACACTAAGTAGGGAAATAGTAGTACATATCACTTTTTCATCAAGTTGGAATGCAGTAGATAAAAAGGGATAACACAACGTACTCATCCTTTTCCTTCTTTTTCCTCCTCCTCCTCCTCTTCTGCCACCACCTTCTCCTACGATTTTTTTCTTCTCCTTCTCCTTTTTCATTTTCTTCCTCATCCTTTAAGTTGCTGCTTCTTTCTCCTGCTCCTCCTCTTCTTCCTCTCTTTTCATTTTTTGAATTTTATTTGGATTTTGTGTTTTCAAAGTAATGATTTGTATTGATTTTTATATTGTGTTGTTGTTCATGGAAAATATGATAGCTATGGTTTTTGTTTTTTGAAGGCTACCGTATATATATCATAAGTACCATTAGTACATACATACCGGCGTATGCACAATTGATACATATGTTAGTAGTATATGTACCACCAGAGTTGAAGTTAAATTCTTCTTCTTTTTCTTCTTCTCCTCCTCCCTCATTTTGATTTTTAATTTAATTTTTTTTTGGATTTTTATTTTTTTTTTATTTTTCATTTAGATTTTATGTATTTGAAGAGCTGGCTATATTATTTTTTGAATTGTGTTGTTATTCATAAAGGAAAAAGCAATAATGATGGTAGCTAAAAAATTTTTAGAAAAGCAAATAAGCATATGTATCACTGCCATATGTACCGTACATAAATATTATTTTTTGAATTGTGTTGTTATTCATAAAGGAGTGAGAAATAATGATGGTAGCTAGAAATTTTTAGAAAAGCAGATAAGTATATGTATCACTACCATATGTACCACACATATATACTAACATATAACTCATATATACTAATATATATAGTTCACATATACCGGTATATATAGTTCATATGTCAGTACATATGCCTCATATATACTAATTTTTTATGATTCACATGTTCTTGTATATATGGTTCAAATGTACTAGTATATATGGCTCATATGTACTGACATATGGCTTAATATAATTACCATATAGCACATATATGTACCATATATTCTTGTACATATGGTACTTATACTAGTACATATGACTTCTTTTATTCTCTTAAACCCTAATTACAATTTTTATTTTTCTCTTTTTCAAAATCAACAAACATAATCTGATGATAAATAAGAAGAAGAAGAACGTATAGAGATTAAAATATAGTACTTTTTTTATTGCTAGAGGTGGTGGCAACGTTTTTTTCCTGGTCACCAGAGATGGTGGCTATGACAGCAATGCTTTTTCTAGTCGCCGGAGGTGGTAGTTGCTGCAGCGATCAGTGACGGTGGGAAAGTAGGTGATGAGCTGATTATTTTTTAGAAATGCGGTATTTTAAGATTTTCAAAATTAGATTTAAGAAAAAAATGTTATTTACTACTTTTTAAAATTTTGTGCTATTTAATATCTATTAAGTTCCAATATATGTTATTTGCCTCATTCCCCATACTAAGTAGGAAATTGGTTGAGTAACTTGCAAGCTATTAGGAATTCAACTCAACTTGATTAAAACATGATTGAAATCAGCTCAAAATATTAGTAAGATAAGCTGGATCCAGTTTTTGAGATTGAAGATAAACAAGAGTTTGGCATAATTTTTTTTTAGCCCAATAATATTTCAACTCGAATCGATTTGACTCGTTTACCAATTTAACTAATATCAATCAAACAAAGAGGCATATTGGATGGGCTTTCACTTTCTAGCAAAAGCAAAAGGGTGTGGAAAAACGACAACGTTTACTAAATAAGAATTTTGCCCCTTTTGTGAGGACCTTCACACAAAGACTAAAGCTGTTTGACATATTCTGGAAAGCCGTCATTTAAACGGGGAGAACGACTTGTAGTTTAACGTTTGCACATCAACGGCACGCGTTTGACTCGCTAAAACTTCAAATATTAGAAAATTTGCAATATTATTTTCATTAAGAAATAATTGTTATTTTTATTCCCATCGTTAGTCTAATTACGGGAAATGGAGTGAATATTTAATATAAAAAAAATAAAATCCAAATTGACGAAAATAACGAAAATTTTATATGTAAAGGGGTAATATAAAACTTTTATACATTAGTAGAGGCTCAATTTTTAAATTTTTTTTT
Source organism: Croton laevigatus (assembly GCA_949640765.1). Taxonomy (NCBI): domain Eukaryota; kingdom Viridiplantae; phylum Streptophyta; class Magnoliopsida; order Malpighiales; family Euphorbiaceae; genus Croton; species Croton laevigatus. The sequence continues at coordinate 13,257 of CATIWJ010218750.1, read as the reverse complement.
TATCAATTTGTCATTTGGCATAAATTATAACAACCATTATTATTATTATTATTAGCATATTCACACCACTTATATGATGAGTTTGATATCTCATTTAAAGAAATAACCGTCTTCTTAATTTGAACGTCATAATGCACCATGCAATTGTCTTACACAGTTATTTGAACGTCATAATGCATCATGCAATTGTCTTATACAGTGATTTAAACGTCATAATGCACCATGCAATTGTCTTAAGTTTTGTTGAAACGTATATGACATAAGTTTTTTTTGGAGTTTATTTTTTTATGGTTAAAAAATCTAGCCTGCAACAGGAGAATTTAATGAAATTTATTATGTAATTTGTTCAAATATTAAGTTTATATTTATAATAATAATTTTGACTGAAAATTTAAAAAATATATATATCATAAATAACACTTCGTACTAAGAATAAATTAAGTACACTTACAGTAAAATCTACACAAAAGTACAAAGAATTTAAATGCTAATTTTTTTTTAAAAAAAATAATTCATATAAATAAATTTTAATCAAACCTCTATATTTATTTAGAATATCCTTTAATCCCTTCAATTTTTCAATTATAATTACGTATAACATGTGAAAAATAGCCTAATAAGAAGCATAATTAGTTAAAATCACATCGTAGTACATAAATAGTGATGCCAAGCATGAACAATTGACTTTTATTATTGGTACGATTGTTCAATAAATAGATAAAGCATTAAAGCCAAGTAGGTAAAGCAAATAGAAAATTCGGGTGTGAAGTGTACAATTATGAAAATATTTCTTGGAAATTCTTGAGGTCAATTAGGATGTTATTATTAAAATATATAATTCTAATTAGAGCAGCCGGTCTTGTTTTATTTAAAAGTTAATATTAATTTTATAAATTAATGAGTAGTTAGTAGTCATATATATTGTTTTGGCATCATTTGTCTTTACTTATCTTAATGAAACTTTTATTAACTTGTGAGATTAAAGTATAATTGAATTTTTAGTCATTAGTCAGCCATCACTATTCACAACTGTATAAGCAGGAAAAAAGAGGATCATAATTTCTGTTATATAATACACATAATCACTATTCCAAAATGTATATTTTAAGTATTTGATACAATTTTAAAATTAACAATAAGTAAAATTGATACAATTGGCATATATAATGAGATTAAAATTGAATAAAAGAAGAAAAATAATTATACGTATAATTATTAAATAATTTAATTAATAGAGTTTGAAATTAATTCTCCATTTGTTTGTTCACCTTTAAAGCTTCCTAATAATAATACAAAATCTATACGCGGTCAATAATTAGATACATAATTACAAAAATGATAGGATTTAGTATAAAGTATAAAAAAAAAAGACATATTTAGAAATATAATATGGCGTAGATTTTTCTCGAATTCTATTCATAAATAATAAAATATAATATTTTGACATATTATTAAATATATAGAGATATATCTAAAGTTAAAAGAAAAAATTATTTTAATATTAAAATAAATTTTGGTCCACATTTGATTTAGTTGTTAAAGCAGTTAATAGCTAATATTTGGTGACTAATAGCCGGATGCTAATTCATATTAAAAATGGTTTGGTTTTTATTAGGATGTAAAATTACACTTAAAAAAGATAGAAATTATCAATAAAGCTATAATTATAATTACAAATAATATATAATTTAATTAATTTTTAGTTGATAATAATATTTTTATTTTATTTTTAATATATAAAATAAATAAAAATTAATTAAATAATTGGTTGTAATAATTATTTTTTTTTTAAAAATAAATTATACTACTCATGTTTCACTTTAAGGGAGTTTTTTTTAAAAAAAAAGTTTAAGTAGCCCTTTTTATCATATTGCCCTCTTTGAAGTTATTTATAAAATTTCAACATTTTACTTTCAAAACTATCACATAATTAAATATAAAAGGTGTTTAGGTAATTTTATCTTATTTTTTTCATAAATTGATAACAAAATTATTTAAGAGGACACTCAAAATGAAATTATTAGATAACACTATTTTTAAATAATCAAATTTATAATTATTTTAATAAGTATTATTTATTTCTAATACGAGCCTCTGAATTAAAAATTCAAACAACAAAAATTTTAGATGCATGAAACATCTCAATTAAACCAATCTTATTATAACTAACTAGATTAAAATGAAAGTGAAAAAGATTTATACAGCCAATTTGTGAAAGTTAAGAAAATGAGATTAAGATTTCAATTAAAGTAAACTTTAATTAATTAATTGATTAATGTAGGAAATATTAAAATATTATTATGCGAGGGTGCAAAACTAACTCTAATAAGTAATAGACCAAGCTTTTGGCAAAAAAAAAAGTAATAGACCAAGCTAGCCAAAGCTAAACAAGCTATGACACTTGACAGTTTATACCCCATAAAATGATGACGTGGCATCAATTTTTCCGAAATAAGAATTTCGACTGCTAAAAATATGCAAAAATAATTCTAAAAGGAAATAATTGAAATCATTAAATCTCTTCCCTTTTTTTTTTTTAAATATAATACTACTAATAATTGTAATTTTTTATTTTTGATGTAAAATGAAACAAATCCATGTAGGTAGTTTTGTCATTTCCACATACAAATCCATTCAAAAAGGCATTGCTTCTTCTTACCTTCGTTTACCGTGAGTGGGACGCACTCACCAATTATCTTCCTGGCTTCCGTATTTGCTCTGAAAAAATACTATGCTGCAACGAACGTACTATTACATGCGTGCAGCCGATGTTATCAACCAATGATAATAGTGTAAAACGCCTTCTTTGTTAACCATATTGAAAGTTGTACAATTATTTTCTTATCACTAGGAGGAAAAAAAAAAAAGGACTAAATTATTTTCTTTCTAAATTGGAGGAATTTGCCTTTTACAATATAAGAAAAGCCCATACCTAGGCCTGCAATGAGCCGAGCCAAACAATGGCTTGCTTAAACTCAGCTTGTTAATTAAATGAGTCTGAATTTCTAGCTCGTCCTTCGTTTGTTTGCTTACTAATCCGAGTTCGAGCCAAACTTTTATCAAGCCAACACCACGTAGCTCGCGAATAGCTCAGCTCGTTACATATGTTTTTCCGAGTCGAGCCGAGCTTGAAGCCGAACACTAGCCTGTTCGAGCTCGGTTCATTAATTAAATGAGCCCGGATTTCCAACTCACTTTCAGCTTGTTTGTTTATCGATCCGAACTCAAGCCGAACTTTTATTGAGCGAACACCAAGTGACTTGTGAACAGCTCGGCTCGTTTGTAGCCCTTTATATCTAAACCTTCTTCAAAACAAAAAAAATATGAGAAAAACTCATACATAGGAATTATAGTTAAGCTAACTCATAATAAATTAGCAACTATAAGCTAACACAAACAATTATACATATTTTAATTTTTAAAAAGGTTCATCTCACTCACTCTGAGGATGTAAGATGAAATAAAACATATTCACTATAAATGGTATGGTTTTAGGAATGAGAAATTTGGCAGCATTTCTTGAAGTCATATCCTTCATATATCTTCTTCCAATCTTATGTGTTGATGGCAAATATTAAAACTACTACCATATTTTTCCAAATATATCATAAATCAAAACCAAATTAATCACAAAATTGTCCCTAAAAAATAATTAATAACTAGAGAGGGGAAAAAATAAAGAATCCAGTGAGCATAGATTGATTGAAGCAATAAGTAAGGTACACTAGTTCATTTCCCACCGATTCTTCACTCACAACAAAGGAATCTAATTTTAAAAGCCAGGTGGCATGTAATTCAGCAACAGTTCTGTCACGCTCTACACTTAGCGCGTAGAGATATATCATTTTCGTCCTTCTAAACGGACCAGACACCCCCTCTCTCTCTCTCTCTCTCTAAATACTCTCTCTCCGGTTCGTATCGTATAATATTTTTCTCTCATTCCTCACTTTCTCTCTCTAAAACCAGCGAGCGACTACCAAAGAGAAAGGACTTCCTTTCTCTCTCTTCGTTATATATATAAATATTTTTCATAAATCTTCACGAAAAATTAAATCCTTCTAGCCATGAAAACCCAGCTCTCTTGATACAGGTTCTTCTTCTTCTTCTGTGTCTGCGTTTTGTATGTATATATAAATATATATACTATTTTATATTTTTTGGTATTATGTAGTTTTGGTGTGTGTATATATGTTTATATCTTAACTTGGTATGTATAAAAGGTCACGTTTTGTTTATTTCTAATCTGTAACTTATCAATCGGTGCGTAAATAAGTATACCCATTTTCTCAGGCTGGCTTTCGGCACTTGGGTTTTGACGGGTTTTTGGTTTTATCAATGGAGGTATGTAAATGTATTTCTATTTATTTTTACATTTACTAGTTCATAATTTTCTTCTTGTAATTTGTTTTGTTTAATTATTATTATAATTGTTCTTACTGTTTGTGGTTGTTATTAAGATTTAATGCTGTTTTCTTTATACGGATTAACGGTTTCTATCAGTGTTAAAAAAGTAGAATTTCTTTGGATCATTTTGGAATTCTCTACTGTGAGCAACAGCTCGTAGTTTTTTAAAAAAATTAATTAATTTTTTTAAAAATATTTTTTAGTGTGTTCTTCAGTTCTTGTTTGGTTGAGAAATCGGTTTTGGAGATAAATGCGATTACTGGGTTGTTTTGTTTCGATGTAAAGTTCGAGTCTTTACTGTTTCGACTGTTTGGTTTTTGTGTTCGAGAATGGATCTGAGATTGATTTCTTTAGCTTCTTCGATAGCTACCTTTTGTTATTACTGTCACTGCTTCTGTTTTCTGTGGGGTTGATGATTTTGAAGAACACTGTTGGCTATTTTTCTTCCCTTTTTTTGGTATAGAATTATGGTTTTTAATTTTTTTTAGATATAAGTTGAATTTTCAAGTTACTGTTTTGTTTAATTAACTTACACTAATTTTCTATAATTAAATTAATAATTAATGTTTATTAATTTTGTCGTCATTAATTTATGTTGATTGTTAAATTTAAAGCTGATTGCTTAGAAATCATTTGATGTATCTCTCATTTATGAGTTATTCTTTTTATGTTTATGTTTTTTCCCTTTTTTTTTATGATTAAGTTACTGTGTTTTCTGTGCATCAAGAATTTAATTTACTCACTGATAATAAATATGTTTCTAGTTTTTATTTTTACTTTACTATTTAAATAAATTATTATGGAAATGTAGATTTTTATTCCTGAATACACTGTATACTTATAAAGTTTTCAATCCCAGGAACAAACAGAATTTCATTTCTTTCTACTTTAATGTGATTCCAGTAATGGCAAAGTATATATATGTATACTAATTCTTCACAAGAAAAAACAAATAAGTAAAATTATTATTTTAATTATTATATTTCTTAAAATTCCTGTCATATTGAAGAATATTTTGTTAATGCAGAAAGATGGAATTTTTGCTGAACAAGACATGTTTCTAAGAATTTGAGATTGTTCTTGTATTTCTTGTATCTCAGATTCAAAACCTTGATCCTACATATTTAACTGCTGCAATAATATTCTACAGAAAGGAAAAAATTTTCATAATATTTGGGAAAACCCCATGTTAAAAATTTATTACAATGCTTGTTATATAGTTGCTTATTCTGTTATTTTGTAAACTGAACTGCAATTAACCACCTTGGTTTCTTGCAACTCCTCTGCAGATGGATGCTGATCAAATGAATCATTATTGGAATTCAGCTGAATACGAGTCTTCTGAGCAATCATGTTATGCTGTGGCTCTTGGTTTACTTGATGCCTACCAAGATCCTGAGCTTCTTCCTCAGATAGGAGATAATTTCCAGGCTGAAATTCCACCTCTTATGACAAAATCTTCCTACCTGTTGCTCACAGAAAAGGCAAATGATGCAGCATTGCGAACCGGTACTTGCCATGATTTTTTAGTGGGATTGCCGATATCGTTAACGTGGATCAAGGAGGGAATTGAGGACCCTAAACATGAACCACAAGAATTTCCCTGTGATTTGAATGGCTTGCCAAGTAGAAAAGGAATTTTTGAAAGCATTACAGAGACACAGCATTTCTCACGAAATGGTTTACATGTTAAGACTGAGCCGGCGGATAATTTTTTGGGTGGTGGGTTAGAAGTCAGAGAACCACAGCATGAGGGAAAAGGCTACCGAATGGTTCCTGGTTCTTTTGGTAGCATATGGAGTGATTTGGAGGAGGCCAGTTTTCTTCTTGGTTTATACATTTTTGGAAAGAATCTTGTCCAAGTAAAGAAATTTGTTGGGAGCAAGAATATGGGAGATATACTTTCGTTATATTATGGGAAATTTTATGGGTCTGACAGATACAAGAAATGGGCAGATTGCAGGAAACAGAAAAGCAAAAAATGTATATATGGACAAAGGATTTTTATGGGATCCGCTCACCATGAACTCCTATCTCGTTTGTATATACATGCGCCTGAAGAACGCAAAAATGCTTTGATGGAGGTATTTTCTGCAGTATTTAGTTTTAGTATACTATATAGCATCAAAGCTTTGAACAATGAATAGGCATGCATTTATTATAAATACATAGGTTGATCAGTTCAGGATGTGTGCTGAAATATGATTTTTTTTTTTTTAATGAGATATTTTGAGCACAATCTCAAATTTTTTGTTTATCTCATTTTTTTGTGGTTATTTAAGTTATACACACTTCTCTTTTCTCTTCCTTTTCTTTCTGTTCTTTTTTTTTTTTTCCCACAATTTTCTTACGGTGCATGTTGAAGCAACAGACAGTCTCTTGTACTTGCAGTCTTCTCTGTGAAGCTATCTTTATGTTTTGAATCGAAATCTTTGACTTTTCCTACAAGCATGTCTCTCTAGATGAAACGCTTGATCTTTCAGAATTATTCTAGGGTAATTTATGAAGGTTTTATGCTGATTTTCTTTGTATAGTGTTGTACCTTGAAGCTGCTAATTTGATCTATTGGTAGGTTGCTAAGATGTATGGAGAGGGAAAGTTGTCGGTAGACGAATATGTATTCACTTTAAAGGCTACAGTAGGAATGAGTGCCCTAGTTGCGGCCGTAGCAATTGGCAAGGGAAAAGAAGACCTAACAGGCATGACTACAGACCCTCTAAAGTCGAATCATGTTGCTCCCGCCCGTCCTGAAATACCAGTTGGCAAGGCTTGTTCCACTCTTACACCTTTGGAAATTGTCAACTTCCTAACTGGAGGTTATCGATTGAGCAAAGCTCGATCAAATGACCTTTTTTGGGAAGCTGTTTGGCCACGTTTACTTGCAAGAGGTTGGCATTCTGAGCAACCTAAGGATCATAGTTTTGCTGCTGCTTCTAGAAACTCTCTGGTCTTCCTTATACCTGGTATCAAGAAGTTTTCTAGAAGGAAGTTGGTGAAAGGGAACCATTATTTTGATTCTGTCAGTGATGTTCTGAATAAAGTTGCCTCTGATCCAGCTCTTCTTGAGCTCGACTTGGTTTCAGATAATGGCAATGGTCATAAAAGGGTAGAAAACGGGTGGACCAATGATAAGATTTTGGACGGTCAGGATTTTTCTGATCAACAACGCCATTGCTATCTGAAGCCTCGAACTCCTAGCCGAAGTACAGATGTAATGAAGTTTACTGTTGTTGATACAAGTGTGGTTAATGGGGAAAAAACCAAAGTGCGAGAACTAAAAAGCTTACCAGCAGAAATCAGGATGAACATTTCAATCTCAAGAAGTGATTCTGAAGAAAGTGATGATGATTCTTCTGAAGATACAGCTGATGAATCTGATTCATCTGACGATGTACATTTCCAACAGAATAAGACTGATATCTCAAAACCCATGAAGATCAATGACGATAATGGGCACTCAAACTTCTCTGGCTTGCAAATTTTTGAAAATAATGCTTTGAAGCAGAGTTTCCCTGTAATGGGCTCGTATTTTACTGGAGTTCAAGAGGAGCAGAATGATAATAAGTATGATGACATGCAACCAAGAAAGCCTGTGAGTGGTCGAACAATCAAGAGAACAAAAAAACCCACTGACATAAAGAATCTTTTAGCTCCAAGTAATTCTTCTGATTTCCAAGAAAATGTTCATTCTCAAATGGGTTCAATCCAGACCAAGTTTTCATCCACCAGTTCATCGTCAAGAGGCAGCCTGAATAATAACACTGACGAATGCACTTTCAGCAGTAACTCATCTGAGAAATCTCAAACCCAATCCCAACCCCAGCCTCGCACATTGATTGATCTGAACCTTCCAATCCCTCAAGATATGGAAACTGAAAGTTTTATGATGGAAATGACAGAACAGAAGCAAGATGATTCTTCTGATATGCTGAAAACATCTGCATCATCAGTATGTGACTCTACTTCTGAGCAACCATCTAGTTTGAATTCTCGTCGACATAGCACCAGAAACAGACCGCTGACAACTAAAGCATTAGAAGCTCTTGCTTGTGGTTTTTTGACAGTAAAGCAGAAGCGAAGTCGAAGGGATGATTTTGCACTGGATTCAAGGCCTTCAAGACGTGCTCGAAGTAGAGTGAGAATGAATGAGAACTTTGGTATGGATTTCGAAGGAGAAGAACAAGCAAACGGGGTGTGTAAGAATAATGGTGAAATGTTCAGTGAGCTTCCAGCTTAATCTGCCAATAATGTGGGGAGGTTTCACTCCCTTTCCTGATGCCAATTTGTCAACTTGTAACATAGAAATGGGATTTTTCAGTACCTTTTTCTTATATATATACATGCAGAAATATTCATAACATAATAGAGCAATCTGCTTTTTTTAGCCCTTTTTTCTAGCTGGGGCATAAATTTTATGTCCTAACATTTCATGAATGTGTACAATGGCTGACTGAAAATTTGAATATAAAAGCTGCATTATTTGCCTAATATTGCCAGAGATGGCTGATGCTTTTACTGTTTCTTACGCGTTATCCAGCAGACTGCATTGGTTTTGCCGAGAAGTTTATTAAATTGGAGCAATTCACGGTTGTATTGAGTAAAAGATGGTTCTGAAACATATTTTTTAAACTTATGGCACGAACATATGACCAACGGACTGTGATTAAAAATAATTGAACATGTATAGAAAACCAATTGAACCAAACATACGACCAACGGACGGTGATTAAAACCAATTGAACACGTATAAAAAACCAATTGAACCACTTACAACCAACAAACTATGATTAAAAAGAATTAAACACGTATAAAAACCAATTAAAACACATTCATTTAAGATCTATCTTGCAAATGTGTTATTATTGATGTTGGCTTTAAAATATGGGTAAGGCTGGACGTTTTACATAAACTTCTTTTTTTTTTTTAAACTTGATTCGGTAAATTATTTATACAAAGTTACGAGATCAATTTTACTAGTCAATAATTTGTAAAATTCGACTTTATATTATAAATTTCGTATGGCTACAAATTCAATAGTCTCAATTATTTCATATTTAATTTATAATATAGAGTCAAATTTTACAAATTATGGATTACTAAAATTAATTTTGAGATTCAATATAAACAATCTATTGTCTAGAGCAGGAGAAGAAAAAAACTTTGTGCTAGAAGTGTCGCTCGCTGCACCATAAAAAAAAATATACTACTTTCATTCTAATTTTATTAAGATTTTAGGACAAATTATTATTTTAGAATAAGTAATATTTTACTAAAAAAACTCATCAAAATTTTAGAAAGTAAGAGGTAGACGTGGCACAGTTTGAAGGAAGCGACGTGGCGACCGATTTTCAGTTCTCTTCTGTTCTGAAAAGGTTCTTGTGCGTGTGTTCTCCATAAACCTTACACGCAAAAACATATATTTCTTTCATCTTCTTCTCTCTTTTTATTAACTACTTCCATAAACCCACCAGAAGGGTTTTCTTGTTTCTCAATTCTCTGTATATTTTATCTGCCCACTTAAAAATTCTGTTACTTTTAAGGGTATCAAATTATAGGAATGGGTCAGGCATTTCGTCGAGCATCTGGTAGAATCCGAGCCACCGATTCCTCTCCAGCTCCGAAGAGCGTCGGTGAACGAAAACCTCCGGTGGGAAGCACCGAAAAGGTGGAAATATCGAGGAAAACCACCCAATATAATATTCAGAACAATCTTGATTCTGGTTAGTTTCTATCGTCATTGCTTGTTCGAATTTCAAATTATTGCTGGCTTAATTTAACATGGCTTAATATGTTAGTTCCTGTTAAAATTAGGTCGAAAGTTTAGAGCTGATTTGATTTGTATTCGCAATAGCAAAAACAGCTATAGAATTAAGTTCATAATTATGGGGTCTGTTTGGTTTCTGAGAAAATAAAGGAAAGATAATTAAAAATGTGATCTTTGTTTTGATTCTGTTGGCTTATTTGTGATTATTACCATAACTCTGTGTTTATGCAAGAAGCTTGTATATATGTATGAACCATTATGAAGGAGAGAATTTCTAAAATTTTTTGTTTCTATTTATGTTCTGGGTAAGATAATGCTGGGAAAGTTAATGCTGAAAATGTTCTTGAAGAACGAGATCCACAATTCGATGCAATGCTAAGTCAAATGGTAGGTAGGATTAAAGCCAAACCTGGAGGGAAACCAGAGATTGGTGAGGTAAGATACTGGATTTTGATCTACTTTTTCAACTGGCTTATATTCAACTCACTACCTTCTAAGCACTTTCTAACTTAAAAAGCCAGTTATTTATCAGTTTCTCTGCTATTTTTTTTTTTGGCTTTTAAGATGTTTTTAAAAAAGCAATGCTGCTTTTTTTATAAGTGTGTTTTATAAGTTAACAGGAGAATAGCACAATCAATCACAACCACCCATTTAGTATGTAGCTTAGGAATGCTAATGCTAGAAATTCCGTTAACTTTTAGTTAGTTTTTAGCATAACGAGTCAATCATTATGCAGCATGATATGAATCAGATTTAAGGAAGAAAGATCATAAATTTCTTTATAGATATTAGATTTGAATCTTTAATTTCATCGGTTTTGATCTGTTTTAAGTACATTTGCTCACTTGATCATGTTAGGCTTTATCCAAGCAAACAGTAGTGCTGTTGTTCTCCATTAAATATCCAATTGCTCACTTGATCATGTTAGGCTTTATCCAAGCAAATAGTAGTGCTGTTGTTCTCCATTAAATATCCAATTGAATTTACCATTTGATTATGTTCAATAGGTAGCTGTGGTAGAAAGGTACAATAGACCCATGCCAAAACTACGCAACACAAAGCCAGATTCTGATAGGTATGAAGAAAGATCTGCTCCTCCAGGAACCTTGAACGTGGCACAGCTACGCCAAGTCATGCTTCTGCATCAAGGCAAAGCAGATGATCATCATGGGCCTATGGAAGTTCATCAGATTGCTGATAAGTTTCGACTTGATGTTGCACAAGTTCAGCAGATCTTGCAGTTTGTATCGCTGCCACCGGAAGACAGCAACAAGCTAAAAACTTACCGCTGATCAAATGCTTGCAATTTGGCACTGCTAACATCATTTTCCGTCGAATAAACTGGAGAGAGAGAGAGAGAGAGAGAGAGAGAGAGAGAGAGGGATAATGTTGCAACTTGAAGTATTTCATCAAAGCAAATAGTTCTAGTTGGCTGCGAGATGCGCGATATAGTCATTGTACCATAATCTGTTCACGTTTGGGTTTTTGGAGATTTGGAGAATGTAATGCGTTAGTTCATTTTGTTACTTGGTACCATCCAATGATGTGAAATTTTGACATTTATGCATAGAAACTTGATGGTCGATGCTGAGATTAGAGAATTTTGTGGAATGCCATGTGAAATAGTAAATTTCCAAGGGAAATTTTCAACTGCAACATGTTCAACTTATTTGGAAACTAACTATAAAATAGTAAATAATTACTGCTTTTGCCGTGTTTACCCTTTTTACACTATTAAAAAAATTTTATTTGGATTAGTTTATCAAAAAAAAAAAAGCGAAACAAAAAATCCCTTAATTACTTAAAACAAGTATGCAGGACACTTGAAGTGAAAGTGATCGAGTATTATTAATTAATCAAAATAAATTTACCCCGTTAAATAAAGGGATAATATAAAAAAAACTCCCTATGTTTTTACCATATCTACAAAAATCTCTCTGTCTTTTTTTTTTCAACAAAAAAATCCTCATTTTATATTTCTGTTGACATTTTTCTCGTTCTGTCTATTTTTTCTGTTAAAATAACGGTTGAAGGACCAATATGCAATTTTTAAAAGCCATTTTCAAAAAACTCAAGAAATGAGAGACTGTTCTTGAAATTTTCCATCTTCAACATTCTTCTTCCCACATCATTGGTCGGAACTCTCCTCCCTCGTCTACTTTACCGCACCGGAGCCGCCATCTTCAACAGCCAGAGCTCCTTCACGCCAACAACTGTCAGAGATGGTGGAGGCAGACCCATCGCACCCATCTTCTTCACCCACCAACCAGGACCGTTTTGAATATTAAGCTTGAACCTCCATCGTTTCCAGCAGCAGTGAGGTTTGAGCCTTTGGCTTTTCTTCAAACACCTTATGTGCGTCGGAAGGATGAAAAAAAAAAGAACAAAAAAAATTTGAAGAAATTTATAATCAATCGCATACAAATGCTCTTCATCAAGACAAACCCATAATTATAATTGAAACAGAAAATCCTAATTGATAATCGAGGAAGAAGGAAATTTGCAAACCCAAATAAGTAAAACGATTCCAAAAATTTCTCAACAACCGAACTAGGAGGAGGCGATTTTGCTAATATAGACCAAAGGAGCAGATGATTCTTTTCACGATTTGAAACCAGATTTCATAACTGGTCTTCGAAAGCAAAGGAGATTTGCTACCTAACTCATTTTCATGATTTGTTAATCGGACGCCGCCACCGCTTTAGATCGGACGCCGCCACTTCAGATCTGAAAAGCATAATTAAATCAAAATAGCTCACCTACTTTTGTGGATCAAGAACATGCTGTTTCAATATGTAGCAAGCCATAGACAAGGCTCCAATACCCAGCGGATTGTGCAAATTGAAACCAAAGGTTGGATTTGTGCATAGAAAATCAGTGAAGAAGAAGAGCCACCGCCGGCAAAAGCGAAAATAAGATTTCCTTCACCTCTTTTTTCAGTTTTATTTTCGGTTCTAATTCATCTTTTCTTTTATTTTACAACTTAAAATTGCTTTAAATTGTTGTATTTGATTTTGCAAGCATGCTTTTTGTGGCTGGTTATGGCTTTGGGTTGGAGAAGGTATAAATTTTCTGGCCGGTGATGAAAG
>CATIWJ010218694.1:0-10565 GCA_949640765.1 Croton laevigatus | reverse complement strand
GCATCACCTTGTGTTCTTTCTGTGTTCTGTTGGCAGGTTCGTCCTAAAAGCACCGTCCTATGAAGCTTGTCCATTTAGCATCATACAAGGGTGCCCATGGTTCGTCCTTAGAGCATCATCCAACGAAACTCGTCCATTCAGCATCATACAAGGGTGACCACGGTTCGTCTTGGATCCCATAGTTTGATCCTAAGACATCATTTGGTGCGGTGCACATGAAACACACCTTTGGTGAATCAACAATCTTTTCTACTAGCATCTCAGCATCTTGACACCATATCCAACATGAGAAACATCGACCTCAACCTAGCACTTAACATATTCCCTGAGGAGCCAAATTTGAACTTAAATCCAGGTCTTAACAATGCGAACATGAGGGTGCCCTAAGAAACCACAGCTGGCGATGATGAGGGGTTGAAATTAGAGCTAGTAAAAAGAATAGAGTCGCCTGGGAGGATGGCGAATGTCGTGATTGGTGTTTGGATTCTGAATTATAAAAAAAGAAGTGAGATTTTCATGTTTGCTGAGGAGGAGTCATCCTTAATAACAAGCATAAACCATTATTTTTGGATAATAATTGTGAGTTAGAGAGAAGTCAAGATTCAAGTGTTGGAGTTTGTTGTGCAATTTCTAGTCCATAATTAGTAGAATGCGAAGAGAAAAGAAAGGGGAAGTGTTAGTGGTGGCGGCGGCGACAATGGAGATGGAGGAGGCGATGGGTCAAAGAGAGAGGCAGGTGGAAGGATCGAGGAGAAGAGAAGGCCAAATATATTTCTAAAAATTAAATAGTAAGAATGCAAATATGGATTGCTCTAATCCACTTGCCATATCATGAAATATCTCCAATGCTAATGTGCAATATAAAGCTGACCTGAATTAGATATTGTCTTGTTCACCTTCTATTTTTAAATGGTCTTCTATACAATGTCTAGAGTTATGGTGAATCATGATTAGTTTTAAATTAAATTATAAATTTAAGAAGTAATAAAAAATTAAAATGAAAAGTGTTGCATTGGATATAAAATATTTAAATTGAATGTTTACTCTAAATATTTATCCACAGTACTGCTTCACACCTTTTATTTTATGGAAAACATAAGTCAATAGAAAGTGTGGCTTTAGAGATGATCTTCTAATAATAATAATAATAATATTTAACACACTGTTTAGAGTGCATGTAAATCAAGCCTGCTTATTTGTTTGTTTATTATCATGCAAGGATAAAAAAGTAATTGTCACGTCCCGAAAATTTGTGAAGTCAGAAATATAATAGTGACTCTAGTATGGAAGTGCGTTATGGAATATTAAGAAAATAAAAGCATTGTAAAAGGTAAGTAAACAAATTTTAGACATAGTAAATGTCTTGTAAATACGAAGTAAACATATTATAAATATAGTAAATCTATTATAAACAAAAGGTAAACATGTTTTAAAAGAAGTGAAAGTAAGAAATACTATTGTAAACAGATTATGAATGGATTTCAAGCAAAAAATAAATACGTTGATATTTGTTTAGTATTTGTTTAATAAAAGTTAAGTAAAGGTGTAAAATGTAAGGGAAGGTGTTTAATTAATAAATTTGAATTAAGTAGGTGAGAAATGGAAGTGTATAAGGAAATAAATAGTTAAGTAATGGAGAAATAAACATGTTATACACAGATCCTGGACGTAATATAAACATGAAAGAAACAAACTAATATTTGGCAAGAATGACTTTGGACAGAATTAAGAAAATCAATAATAACTGTGGTAAGGATACCTACCATTGTCAGGTGGAGGTCGCTGTCTAACCAGCGGTGAGGTCACCCGGAAGACCTCTCCATACAACCGGGACGGAGATGTCGCTTAAGCGACCTCTCTGGCGACCTCTCTGGAGAGGTCGCTTAATTGCCGCACAGGGTTATGGGCCATTGACTAGTCTTGGGCTATCGTCTTGCCACATGCCTAAGCCGGACTTAGGCCTGGTCCTGCCGCCAATAGGTCACCCACCCCCCAACATGGCGCCTCCAAAGCTCCCCACGTGGCTCCATTCCGTACCATCACTCATACCTCCAACTGTAGACGTAACGACGTATAGTACCGCCCCATACCATTGCTCATATCTCTAACTGTGGACGTAACAGTGTCTTAGTATCACTATAAATAGACTACTACATTCATAAACTAGGACAAGAGAGAACTTTAGACAACAAGTCCATTTGTTATCTTAACATATTATTAAAAAGTATTTTCTTCACCAATTGATAAAATTTATTTTTTATTTTATAAAAAAATTATACTATTATTTAAAAAATCTATCAAAAAGACAATCAAATTTAAAAAATTCCTTAAAAAAAAAAGACAACAAATAAGAAAATATGTGCAATTGCATCAAAAAAAAAAAAAACTAGTGGGTTTAAAAGGAAAACAAGCAAACAAACAACTGGGTTTTAGACCTAGGCTTCCAAAGAGCAGATGATGATTTCATTGCGCAGAGCAATTGCAGAATCGGCAAGGTCTCGTATTTGGCCACTTCGATTCCAGACCCAACCATCTTTCTCATTTTCTTCTTATACTACATCCAATTTTAGTCCTTATCCATCAAAGGTATTCCGGAAGGAATCACCGCCACTGCCTAGACCCACAGAAATCCCATATCAGTCCAAAGTTGCAAATTCCGTTAGTTTGATTGGAGATGTGAGCGAGCGTGTTCAATTATCGGCTACTGCTGATGGAAAAAGTTGCGCCACCAGTGTCATCACCCAGTCGGACTCTGCTTCTCTTCCTTCTCTCCGGTAATTTCATTTATAACCATACCACGGAATTGAAAAGACAAATGGTCATAAGTTATTTGAATTCTTAAACTGAATGATTCTTTGATTAGCGAAGTTGAATATTATCAATCACATTACAAATTGAATGATGGTTTGGGTTTCTTTCTATTGGTTATTAATTAGCCTAACTTTTCTCACCTTTTCTGTTTCAAATGCGAATTGTTTCCTCTTTTTAAAATACTATTACATAAAGTTTGCGTTTGTTTTTGCTATTTAGATGTAATTTTGCCCCTTAAAATATGTCAATTTTTTGTATTTATATTGTTTGTTTCTTTTAGTTTTTGGAACATATTATTCAAATTGATTGATAGTGTTAATTTTAGTCAATTTTCAGTTTTGTTTATCATTTTGTTTGTTGGTTTACTTCATTTTGTTGGGTAACACAGTTCATTAACCTTTTCATTTCTTAATATATCAGGATTCCCATAATATTTGAAGGTGATTTGGCTCATGTCGCTTTTTGCCACATTAAAAAAAATGATCGCATCTACGTAGCTGGACAACTGGGTGCAATTCCAGGTCAAACTCAACTCCAGGTAAGGTAACTAGTTATGGATGTGAGGTTACATTTTATGGTACATCTAAGCGTGTATATATGGACATAACACAGACTTCATTAGAGTTGATAACTGCTATGGCATGGCAGTGAATACATTAGAATTGTTAGAGAAAAATTAAGGCTAGACCTGTACAATCTCACTGCACTCTCAGCTACTATATGCAGCTCATGTGATGCAGATAGCCTAGAAATGTGACCCATAGAATTTCACTGGCCGTTGGGTTTCTCAACCACTATATGCAGCTCATGTAATGGATAGCCTAGAAATGTGCTGTGAGATGTGATTTTATTGAGATTTTTTGTTCCTGTTATGAACTCTGTTAATACTTCGAGTAAAATATGATGCAATGCCCAACAACTTTTTGTTGCTTGAAGGGTTCGTACACGTACCTTATGATTTGTGCCTTGACACTCGTAGTAAAATGAACTTCTTGCAACATTTTTTGTATCATGCAATATTATTTTGACTGATATCCTAGGGAAAAACCATTATATGACCGTTGGAAATATCATGTTTTACCTACATTGCTTCACATTAAGCCCTTGAACTTTCTTTCACCACATAAGGACTTTGTTGAGTTGAAACTGAAGTTAATGACATTCAATAATACAATTAACAAAAACTTGTTCTGCTTCTTAAAAATTTGCAGTATTTAATAGATAAAACTTGATAAAGAAGGTCATAAAGTAAGCTTTCTCTGTGTAAATTAGTTTCTTTCTTCCAGTAACACTAGCAGTTGCCACTATGAAAAAGAAAATGAAAATTTTAAAAATGTTTTAAAATATTTGTTAATAAATTTATCATGAATTTTTCTTTTGCCATCATTGAAGTTCTCAATATGAAAAATAAAAGTGAAAAATTTTGCCAAAATTAGGGATTAATAATGCATGTATATGTGTATATATTTAGGGGTTTCAAGATGGGTTTCCCCTTATCATTAAACTTATCTTTGTATAATAATCCTATAACAAAATTTTGAATTGATATATGAAATAAAATGCTTTATCAATTATATTTTTAATTTGTGTAGAAAATGAAATACATTATTCCTTTTTGATTTATTTGCTTGATGTTATAATAGAATTTTCCTTGAAAGGAATTTGTCAAATGGTACCCTAATATAATTTTGTATGGCTGTCCACTTTTTCAACTTATATTAAGGTCGAAAAGCAGATTTAGGGCCACATTATAATGAATACCAAATTGAACTAAAATGGTTCAGTGCATTTTCCAAAAAAAAAAAAAAGGCTTCAGCGAGGTGTATCTTCTAACTGCCCAACTACTAGAGCACATGATAACTTTTGAACTCTTTTAGTAACATGCTTGGGTATTAAGTGTATGGAGCATTTAGTAGTGTATTTTAAGGTAAGGAGATCACTTTATTCTTTGTGTCCGTGTGTAGGTAAAAGAGTTAGATTAGTATAAAAAAATGCGCATGGTTGCCAGAGGCTTTCTAATTTTTTTAATTAACATTCATGGCTTTTTCATGCTAGATTATGGTACAAAATGTCAACTTTGTCACATCACCTTCCGAGATTACAAAAACCATTGGAAGTTGCCAACAAAAAGAAGGATACTTAAAGGATAATGGTAAATAATTTTAAATATTTCCTAGACTATGTTATGTACTATCAACCTGCTGTAATTGTGCTATTAAGCAGTTTATTATATTTTTTCAATTACATTGCATATAGGGTTTAATTGTTGAGGCAGCCTTATGCTGTATTATTTTGAATGGGAGATGTGCTTTTTTACTATGTGATGCTTTCTACAAGTGTTTTTTTTTTTTAGAAAAATAGGAAATAACATTTGACTTAGTCTTATGTGCAAGGGCATTTTTCCATACTTACTTCCAATGAACATTTTGCAAGATATCCTAAAGGGGGAAAAAGTTGAGCTGTAGGGAACAAAAAACTATACCTCTAAACACAATTGCAATTACAATTGCAAGCTTTGTTTGGTGAAAACATGTAAGCAATCACATGACTGCATTTAATAATGGAGAGTTACTTTGATTGATGAATTCACGTCCATTGAGATTCTAGAGAATCTGGGTAATGGCAATTGATCAAATTCAAAATGCTACAGTGAAAGGCTAGTAATTCATATTTTTTTTTCGGTTTTGATTTGAATTTTGATTTATAATGAAGTTTACCATTTATCATGTCTAATGTTAGTCCTGGCACTAATAGTTAAATAGCCGCTAACTTTTGTTTTAGTTAGTGCGAACAAGAATGGTGGTTCTGCATTGGATTCCTGGAAAGACCTTCTAGAGAATCCCAAACAGTGGTGGGATTATCGCAATAGTAAACTTAATGGACTGGTGACATTTCCTTCTTATTGTATCCAACTAATCTTTTGGTCCCTTAATTAAAAGATCTTTTATTGAATCATCTATCGTAACTTCTACAGGCAAATCCCAAACATCCTGATTTTAAACGCAAGGATGGTGTTTCTTCTATCTGGCTTGGTAGGGGGGTACCAACGTCGATTTTGTCAGAACTTGAAAAGATGGATTTCGATGTTCCTGTATCAAATCAAGTGAAGAAAAATAAAGGTACAAGCAATTGTCCTAACTCGTGCACATTACTTAAAGTGAAAAATATTTGCATAGTATGTAGACAAATGAGTATAGAAAAAATAATGAACAGAATGACGAGCCACAAAGATGTTAAGGCCTCATTTCGAAGTTGTATAATGGAATAGGTATATGTTAAAAAAAAAAAAAAGGGAATGGAATAGGTAATTGAATGGAATGGTATGTGATTTAGGAATCTAATGCTTTATTTGGTAGAACATGGAATAGGAATGGAAAGGGGTAGAGAATTAGCTTATGACTAAAATGCCCTTATACTATAGTTTTAATGCACTTAAAATAAATTCCAATTTTCATTTAACCCTTACTATCTCTGTTAAAAAAAAAATTTAACCCTTACTATTTATTTTATTGATTAATATGAATCTCTTAAAAATATTTTTATGATTCTTTTCAAAAATATTAATTTTAAAAATCCTAAATTGTTCATTTAAAATATATTAAATGAATAATATCCCTTCTTTTATTATTATTATTATTATTATTATTATTATTATTATTATTATTATTAAATATTTTTATATTATTTTATTTTTTAATATGATAAAATTGCCAAATCTATTTATTTTCATAAAAAATATAGTCATTATATTTTTGATAAAATTATTTATCTAAGCAATAATTTTATTATTAAATACCTATTTTTTAAAAAATTAATTAATAAACTAAAATAAAATAAAATATATTTATACTCAAAATAAGCTCATTTCATGAATAAAAGCTGGGTTACTCGTGATATGCCTGGAAATGAAAAGGGTAATATCGTGATTTTGAAAGTTACTAAGGCTATTTTTGGATTTTGTGGAAAAAATAGCCGATTCCTCCCTAAATCTGACCCTTGATCAGTTCCAAATTCTTCTGCTAATTTTTTGCACTGAACAGCGGAATGGGAATCAACATTCCATTCCCTTTGCAAATCTTAGTACTGAAAGAGGCCTAAGAGTTTTAGCAATCCTTGAGAGAGAAAAAAAGATATGCCCATAAAATACAATGTTTAAGCTTTCGCCCCCATAGTCCTTATTTATAGATTCTACAAATAACAGAAAATATATAAACTATTATATGCTCTAGTGCTATTTTTGGAATGATAAAAATTTGCAGATTCCGATCCTACAAATTCAATTCTGTGAAATTGAACATACTACCAAAATAGGTGGAGAATTCCACAAAATTGTACACCCCAATTTACGGGTTTCGAGAGCAAGTTTTGTTAATTCCAGATTGTAAACTTTTTCTTAGCTTGAAAGGTACCTAAAAATCTAACTAACTCAAATCTTCCATTGCTTTTCTAACAAACTAAATCTCAGCTGAAAGAAGAAAAACTCCTACACAATCTGTACAAGCAGAACTTGCTCATCACAAGCACTTCACCCAAATGTAATGAAGTCTGAGCTAGTTTCTTGTATTACTGTCAAAATGTAAATTTATAAAATAATAATAGAAAATCTGCACCTATTACTCAACATGAATATTTATAAAAATAATAAAAGAAGTGAATCAATTATATTAGAAAATAATTGAAAAGAAAGGCATTGTTACAAATTGCGATTTTTTGATCAAGTTTCCTTCGACCATGTTTCGTTGCTCATTGACTAACAGAAAATGGATCAGATGACAAAATCATTAATCTGAAAAAAGCATAGGGATATGATCATGCAATTTCAAAAATTGAGATACTAAATCATTAATTATGTAATAATCCATGGAAAGAACTACAGTTTTACCAAAGCTTAATAAATCAAAGCGGTTTTAGAAAATTCTTAATTCTCAATGCTATTTTGCATGCAAATGAGTACTGAAACTCTTTTGCATCCTACTTAGGAAATGAGAGCAACTCTTGCGCATGCAAGTTGATGTGCGTGATTTATTTGTTTTCTAATTTGATATCTGATGAGCTGATCATTTGGTATCTGCGGACGCTTGAAAGGATATCATTTAATGGATGAAATGAAAGAAATCTTTGTTCCATTTTTTGGCCCGTGCACACTTCTCTAACTGGTTACACAGTTTTGGATCTTTTGATTGGTGGTGATTTGTAATGTTTGCTTGCGAAAAATATTTTAACCTTCTCAACTATGATCTACAATTGGCTTGCTTCAGGGGATGAATCTTGGAAGAACTTGGTGGAGAACCCTGATAAATGGTGGGACAATAGATCAAACAAGGTAAATTTTGATTGAACCACTCTTATGGTTTATTTATTTATTTGCATTAACTTTCTTGCTTCCATTTGCTACATTTAGAGAAATGTGAAAGCTCCTGATTTTAAGCACAAAGAAACCGGTGAAGTACTCTGGCTTAGTAGCGCACCGGCTTGGGTGATCTCACAGTTGCCACCAGTAAAGAGTGGAAAAATTGTTGCTTCTTTCAAGGGAGATACGCTACTATCTTAAGCTGTGGATAGACATCATGATTTTGTAATGAAGTTTCTCAAGTATACCGATGATTGTCACTGAAGGATACTCATTTCACTTTTCTTGGGGAAGAATCTTGAACTCAGCAAGTCATTTTGATGATGTTGCAGAGGAAATTTTTTCATCAGGTTGGTTGCTTTAAATTTGTTGAGTAGATATTAATGCATTAGGAGGACAGGATGGAAATGACAATAGTAGGAATGTAAGCCGAAACCCAAAACTTCTGTTGATTGGTTCTCAACTAGCAGTGAGGTTTCTGATAGGGAACACCTAGCCCAACACCCTTTAAGTAGTTCAAACTAAGAACTTTTCTAGTTTATTCTAGAAGGGACAAATCAGCTAAAAAAAGAGAAATATTGGGGAGCAAGAAAAGTAAAATTTACCTCAGCAGAATTAGTTATAGGATAACCTATATTGTAAGCACGGTTGTACATGGGTATGAATTTTTCTGTTTTTTCTTGAGCAGAACCTTTTGCACATGCATATCCTCGGGGTCTGATTTGTTTCAGTCATCTCTATCATCTTTCCTTCTTATTTTTGCTAGTTTCTCTTATCAAATAATTAATGGAATATTCCTTCTCTTTTTTCAAACATTGCTTGTAAATTATTTCCGTAGTTGTAATGTTATAACTCGAACATTTGTCTGACCTGCCGGATCTGTCGATGACCAAAACAAGAATGGAGAATAGAATTGAATCGTTACAGAAGGTTTTTTATTTCAACCATCGTTGCATCCCACTCCTCCCTTCAACTTGACACCCAATGCCAATTCACATAAACCCAATGGCTTCGTGATCTCAAACCAATACTTTTCTGAATTAAAACAACTCAAAGGCAAATACCCAGCTGAAATTTCTATGATTCTAACCCTGTTCTACCAAACCACCCAAAGCTCACCCTCTCATATCGTAACACCCAAATCTCTATCATCCTCTCAAAACCAAAACCCCACTTCCCCAATAAGATTCATATTCATCAATGAAACCAGTATTTGGCATATTTCTTGTATGGAAAACAGGAGAAGATGTCCGAGCTAATGCGACTTTGTGAAACTACACACTTGTCTTGTGAGCTCTAGCAGCGCATGTCGCAATCAATATCAAGCCTGGGTTAAAATTTCTATCACTTTTGGGAAGTGTGACCTGACACAAACCCACACTACAATTTTTGGCCCAAATTATGTTCTTTATTCTTATCCGCTAAAATCATGACCCACTTCCTATCCCTTCTGATAACTATTTTATCCCTTCACCATTGCCTGTTCCACCACCCAACCTGCCTGATTGCCTAAGGCTGATATTATCACGGGCAACCTTGGTGAAGCTTGGTGGTTATTGTGAATGGCTAATGTACGAGTTTCTTAGTTCAACTGTTCAAGAGTTGGGAATATATTCTGTTGAGTTATTCCAAGAAATTAGTGTTTGTGTTAGTGCGTATAATCATTCTCCTACTGATCATAACTATTGAATTTCCTTCGTGCGAGAAGAAGAGATTATGGGTGAGGGGTATGCATAATTTTGATGAGAGATTTAAAGAACAGTCAAATTATATCTAAAGGTTTAAACTGTTGTTTTAGATTGTTCCATGACTTT
This sequence comes from Croton laevigatus, assembly GCA_949640765.1. NCBI lineage: Eukaryota > Viridiplantae > Streptophyta > Magnoliopsida > Malpighiales > Euphorbiaceae > Croton > Croton laevigatus. Next base: position 590 of record CATIWJ010218694.1, on the reverse strand, counting down.
GCTAAATTGTATATGAATTTTGTCCGGTACAAGCTAAGTGTTTATACACGTGTACTCATTCTAGCTGCCCAACCTCTTGGAAAGATGATTTGCAACTCTTTCATTGGAGACAAGACTATTAAGAATGTTGCAGCATTCGTTAGTCCTTTTCTGCATTTTAGCCTTATGGACAAGGCTATTCTTGAAAGGGAAACACCTAGCCTTAAGTAGCCTAGCCCAAAACCTTAGTTTATTCTGCAAGAGATAAATCAGCTGAAAAGAAGACCCTCACAACTAAGAAAATGAGGGCGCAAGGAACTTCAATACAAGTTTATACGATACTCTACTAAAATATACAAGTTTATAAATGGTTTACAAACAATATGTTTCTTATTTAGTAAAATTTTACAAAAAGTTTATAAAATAACTAAGGATGAATGACTAATAGGCCCTCTGAACTTGGTTAAATTTGTCAAAAACCACCCCATAAATGAACTTTTCCTCCAAAAGATCCCATGAACTTGCACTGATTTTGTCTCCTGATCCATCTAAGAAGAGCGTGGCCTTCACAATAGTACGATGGCGAGTGTTAAGTTAAATAACAAATAAAA